>JASANE010010838.1:0-30196 GCA_030248225.1 Trileptium ribeirensis
CCATTTTTAATTTGGACTCCACAAATATTATATTGCAGATGTTATTTTTTGAATGCCTAATTCTGTTTGCTCTACAAATGCCGTGAGCGGCGTGAACTTTTAGAAAATTTTAAAATCGGACCTAAGCTGAAATCCTTAGTCGGAAAAATCTTTAGAGGGCAATATCAGTATCCTGTAGTACATGGAGCGTAACTAATCATCCAAAGAATGTGGTAAGGTCGAGACGATGGTGATATTTTACGTGGCGATGACGAGGCAAAGAGCTTAATAATCTTAACTTTTCATCAACTCTCGGCATAACATTTATTACTGATATACAAATATATCATCAAAATTTTGTCAATACGCATGTCCTATCGTTCAGACAATCCGCCGAAACAATTCTGAATGGCCTTTTGGGGAAATAAATAGTCAACAGCAGCAAGCCAACAATGCATTCTCTTGCCTAAAAGCAAACTATTCGAAACATTATAAAGTAGTTAGTAAACATCTTAAGTCAAAATTATCTATGGATGATTAACTGTTCTATACGCTGCCTCTACTGCACCCTGCCTTTGTAGAACGAGCACTTTTATGTTTTTGTTTCCCTTTAATTTTTAGCAAACGTCCATGATCAAGACAGCACAATTGTAAATTATCTGTCATATTACAAGAGTTAGACCAGCGAAGATGTGGCTTTTTAGGGAAGGTCTGTAATATGTATCACTGTTAGCAAAATACAGTCCCTTTCATCCTTTTATTTCGAACGCCTGATGACGACATCATCTGCTGAATCTGAAAAAGATCGGTCCGGGCAGGCCTCTGTGACATCAATAGTCGTAAGAAGGAATATTCTAAATAAGTTCTGATAGCTCTTCGTCGCAGTTAGTACATTAAACGTTGCAGTCGCAGATAATAATTGGTAGAGTGAATTTTGTTGGAATGGGGCCTGGTACCATGAGTGAGGAGACACTTGCACTCAGTCATAACATTTCTGATTTGTGAGGCTCTGACCGTACTTGAATGAAAGCACTGTTCTAGCTACTCTCGAAATCAGACGTTAGTAAGCTCGTACTCGCGCCTCATAAAGCTTTTTTACAGCTCGCCAAATCATGAAATTGCAAACCATAGGATTTAACGAGCACCCAAATAAAAAGAAGAATCTTGTCATTTCGACAATATTGTGAATGACGCAACAAGCAATCATGAAGTTTTTTGGCTCGCGACTACTAAGCGGAACCGTCATGTTTGCTGGTCATGGCGCACTTAAAGCAGCCTACTGCATATTTACACAGCGCTCAATAAACATAAGTACCTCGTAATTTCAACAACATCGACTACTGCTAAGAATGTGGAAATGCACGCGCTACGCGTGCCCATTATCAGCGTGTAACCCGCTTCGCGAGGAAACGCATTTATGCCAGTTGAGGATTGGAGCACCTACCATGCCCGGCACCCGTATCCGGGTTCAGCTATACGCTCTGCTGCCATGCACCCAATTATCACTTACACCAACAATTGCAAGCTCAAGTGTCGCGGACACCCAACATTCACGGACTTTCAACTGTCATGGACGCCCTACTGTCGCACGTCCGACTGTAGTACGCCGAATTATCCCACGCCCAAGTGTCCTAGTGTACCAACTGCGGGATGGCCAAGTGCCTGAAAGCCAGTTGTCGCACGCAAAAGTATCGTAGACGCTCATTTGTGAGACGCGCAAATTTGCAGACACCAGCTGTCGAACACCCGAGTGTCGCGGAACACCAATTGCGGCACGAGTATATGACAAAGCTTTACATAATAGCTAGACCATAAATTTAAACAGTCTCATTATTATTTAAACATCCTCATTGTTACTCTCTGTGGCGCTACTTTTACTTTGTAATGGGCCCATCGGTGAGCTTTTCAACGTGAGTGGTTTTCATCATGTGGATGTGGGGACGTATTTTCACTGTAAGAGGCCCGTAGGGCAGTGTTTTCATTTTCATTACGCCCAAGAGACGATATTTTTTTCACAGTCCCGCAAAAATGCAGCAAAAATATTAGGGGGCCAGCGGTAACTGATCGTGACAGAAATTTTGCAGGAAACCAATACCCCCGTAGCGGCGTGAATGATTTAGTATTTTAATGTACCATTTTAGCAATGACATTAGGTACCAATATCCACAGTACTAATTGCAGAATTAGTGAAAAAACTTACTTTGCAATTGTCGTTCCATAATCCGAGCAACCAGATTAGGATTAGCTCCAGCAAAGCCCCCTTTAACCGAATAGTCGTAGATCTTCTTTTTATTAGTACCAGCAGCACCGCCGTTTACTTCTGGGCCTAAAACAAAACAACAATATAAATTTCAGTCGGAATCGCTGAAAACTTATATAGAGCAATTTTGATAATTATGCCCGCCATATAGAACGGCGCGACAATAAATTTTTCTTTGCACACATGCTCATAGTGGGTGTAGACGCCCAAATTAAAACAAAAAAACTAAAGAAAACAGGCACAAATTGGCAAATATTAGGGTACATTTTAGCAAAAACTGCGGAAATTGAGCAAAATGAAGGAAAATAACTTTTAAAAATTCCGTCATTCCACCGCTTAGCCACACAACCCCACTACCCCCAGGCTGATAACTTGAACCATCTCTCCCGGGTCTCCCTGAAAGCCGATCCCCACCATCCTGCGGCACAGAGTACCCTCGGGATTCTCGGACTTCAGTATGTATGGTTTTGTGCTATATATGTATATCAATATCAAATTTTCAGACGTAACCAAAACCTGTGCCAATATTTACATGTATTAGTTATCTTAATCACTTCTAATATTTTTCGTCAAGCGGTTTTGTACAACTTGATATATTTAGTAAACAGTACTTTTTCATATACAAAAATGTTTTGCTTAAAATTAAAGTGCAGCACATATTTTTCTCTTCATTCAATGAATCTTTTGCCGCAAGGAAACTTTTTGACAGTGTTGTTTGTAGTTTTGAAAAGTTACGATTCTTGTAGACAATAAATAAGTTTAGTAAAGTAGCAAAGTGAATTGCCAGAAAGTTTCTAATTGTACAGCGCCAGTTTTACTCGGCCGACTTTTTTTTGCTTCTGCAAATTATGGTAATGATATGTAAATCTAGCTAAATTCAAGTTTTAAGCCGATAATATATTTCAAGTCGAAAATTCAAATATAAACTGGGGTGAAACACATCGCAGAGATATTGCGGTTACACCCAAAATCTGACTACGGCAACTTCCTAACTCGTGTATAAAACTACCAGTGATTCCAAATCTCAATATACAGTGTAATATTAGCTTTTGCTACGTAAACATAGTGAATTTTGTATTTATTCAACTTTATCTATATGCTAATCCATTACATTTAACAATTCACACAGAATAGTTGAAAGTGTTTTGCGACGACTTTGTGAAAAATTCGGATTTCATTATAAACATATAGTCTAAATCTTTGCAATACAGACATCCTGCCACTATTGACGGAAATATTATAGAAGTCGAAATTGAAAGTTACAAGTCTTGTTTAGACAGAATAACCCCACAAGTTCAGAGGAACGACTGATGTAGCAAGCTTTACATTAGACAAACCAGTGCCGTTTGCGACCGGAAATCAATTTTATAAGATTAATGAAACAAAATCTCGCGCAATTTCAACTTATATCTATTCGTACTCATAGCATAAATTATTACGATGTTATTGAAACGTATTACAGCCGTCATTGCTATTACTGGTTCTAAAATTTTAATTTCGTGTTGATTGTAACAAAGCTCATATTCCAGACATTCGCCGATCACGGTATTTACTGGGATAGCGGACGAAAGCGGCTACAGGTGAATATAACGCAATTTGCTCTTGAAACAGGAGGGAACAATAGCAGCACTCCTGATCGGGTAATCTGGGCAAAAGTGAGAGAGAAGAGCAAGTTTTCGACAGGTCCAAAGCGCAAACTAAAGGGCAGACTGTGACGTAATGATGCTTTTGGGTTATAATTTCACTCAGTCGACACAACAATACTTACATGGTCAACCTAGGGCTTTTCGTGGAAAATTGTAAAAAGCTATAAACACGGTACAAGCGTTGATTTTGAGGCGAATTAGCCCCGGTGCATAAGTATTACAGTAGTAATGGGCTAGATGGGGCAAGTTACGTAGAAAGCATGACGAGCTAGGGTTCACTCCAGTTCTGGGAATATATCAAACGAAAAGGAGGTTCGCAGCGTGCTAAATCAATATGATCAAAGGAGCACAACAACCCTACCTAGCGTAAGCAGCTGTTGTAACACGTAAGAGATGAAATTAATAATATAACTTGGTACCCCTTGGACTGATTTGGTCCTACACAAGTTCATTGGGAAGCCCAATGAATTTGGTACTGAAAAGTATTCGGGGCATAAGTTCAAGTTCCTAGCCGTTAACAGGCTGCGGTTCGTTGAAACCGTGGCCGCTATTCAGGCTCCCGAGATGGCTTGATATTATTGTTTTGCAATTTCCATTGTTTTCTTCCTTGCTTAACCACTAGAGAGGTTGTAATCGTACGGGCTGAATTTGATATTGTGGCGTTTAGTTACTTACCGGTAAAATTTAAGTAACGTTGCCGTTAGACTGTCGGCGAGCGGCCCAGGGGCATCCTATTCCGGGATGGTCGTAATTTAGGCACCACGTGTTTAAGAAGGTCCCTATAAATTCTGTCCTGGCCGAAGTCACTAGAAACCTAAAAGTTTCCCTATGATTAGTTCAATTCGTCCTCATCCTTTTAGTCCTCTTATTCGATCCCTAAGTGAAATACATGTGACAATACACGGATAACAATTACCTCCGGTTCACCTAAAATATCAAACATTCATAAAAACATGAAGAAGCGGCTATAAAGCATAGCGGGCAAAACAGACAAAGTTATACGCGGTGGACAACATTACGCAGACAATACAGGACCATGGCGCTACAGGAAAACGGATTCAGGCAGTGGGGCATTGTGTCAAATCGTGTTGGGGCATAAATTGTTGTCACGGTGTTGTTAAGCCCGGAGCGGCCGTAATAATGTGACTGGAGAACGTAACAGATCGGAACGGGGTCCTGTTACATATGTATGTGTACTGCAACATGTTTTCGCATTACATACAAAAACATTAAACTGAGTTGCTGATGACTATGCAATTCTGAACTTATAACTGAGAATCAGCAAGCGTCATTAACATTTTGAACATCCGCATATAATTAAGACAAATCGTTTTTATTTATTTATAGGCTTGATAACAAGGTTTGTGTGTGTGCCAACCTAATTTTAGTTCACAGAAGTAATTCACAAGTACTGCTCTGAGTGGAATAACCGTAAAGATGAAATAAGACCTTCAGCTAGTTAACTTTACGCTTATCAGTGTTTTTTGATTAACGTGTCACAAAAACTAAAAACTCACCGCTACCGAATTGATCTCTCGTGAAATGCAAATTTTGCACACAATAAAACTAGATATAAATAACACAATAAACATTTTGGCAGGCAAATATTGTTTTAATGGTTTACGGCTTCATAAGCCAAACTTTACACCTAAAATATGGTAACCGGCCTCGTTATAACAAGACATGACAACACCTAACTCTAACCAAATCAACTCGATTTGAAGCGAGTAGATTCAAGTGTAGAAAACAGAATTTTCAATTGATTATTTTTAAATATAGTTGTTTATATGATATCGACTTCAATTAATTTAAATTACGAAATATATTCTGTTTCCGTTTTCGTTTTCTTAACTTTCTACTTACCACATAATTTGAAATTAGGTCTGTAAATATATAAATTGGAAGAAATTGTTTGTTGCTGTATCGTTAGCCGAATGAAGTGTTTATAGATAGAAATAAGACCATTATATTATTCAGTTTAATGTTATGGCACATAGTTTTACCTGATTCTAAAACAAATTCAAAACCATGCATGTTTGCGCTCCTAAGCGGATAGCAGCTGCTTCGGGGAAGAGGAGGTCGTCTCCGGAGGGATCAGCTGGTCGGCAAGAGGAAGGAGGTCATCAGGGTGGATAAATTTTTGAAATTCTATGGAACTCAAAATTGGTCAAAGTTTACACTCGATTGTTGCTAATTTTCCACAATTTTTTCTACTTTTCCCCAAATTTAGCCGATTTTGCTGAATATTTGATCTTTTATCCTCAATGTTTGCCTATTTTTGCCAAAATGTATTCCGCGCTGGGGGGAGGGGTGTGGGTGCGGAGTCTCAGAGGCACCAGGCTAGCTCCCAGTGGGTTCGGGTATGTCCCGAGGTTGGTCCGCACCTCAGAGGCGGATTCCTTCCTACGAAAATGTACGTTTAAAACCCTTGAACCTTGAATACCAGCGTAGTGTTATTCATTTTATCTTAACAGGTGGCTTAAATATGTTGTAGTATTGAGCACGAAGCCGCTTTCCTTCCCTTGAATTACTTGTTGGTTTTTAGCAGTGAATAACATAGGCTTATATTGAGCATCATCAGGCAGTTGCTGGATTGAAACGATTGATGGGAGTTGTTCGCATGTTTAAACATATTCAGCTGCCTGGCCAAGATGTAAGTAATGTTTTAAAATATTCTGTGTCAAAAATATAGTGAACTTACATTTTAGAAGCATTAAGCCAATTGAGGCGACATTAATTACGACATTTAAGAGCCGGACTTTGCAGCAATAGGCATGAATTAGCATTATAATCTTTACATTTATAAAATTTTTATTCCTGATATTAATAATAATATGTAAAATATGACCTGTTTTAAAGTATAGAAGTAAATAAAGCGGATGTCTCCGCGTCAAGTATTTATGATCTTATAAGTGTTTGCTGTGATCTCAGAAGCCAAAGCAACGTTACAGAAAACGTACGTTTCTACCGTTATTTCAGCGAAGTGATTGTGTAAAGCATGCATGCTTATGGCAAATAATGAAAGTAGAGTAAAAACTGTTACGTCGTCTTCACATTACGTCAGATACAATACGATCAAACTCTGTGCTTACTTGTGTATGGATATGTGTTTTGTGCACCGCATCATCTGCTTCTGATCGTATAAAATTGTTCATGTTCTATTGGATCGCATCTGAACTAATACCATCTGAATGAACATTTCATATACAATACATATCCAAAAGGGACCGGGTTGGTTTGGAACGGATCGCATAGTACGCAATGCTAAAACGGCGTTAAGAATTGCACAGTGTGCCTACGGATGTTCCATAAGCATCAAATTAATTGTTTCATAAAAATACTAATAATACATAAAATACTCGGAGATTTGTTGTTCTGCATGCTCCATGAAGATCCTTAAGGACTGAAGTTACTACAATAAGCTAGTTGTCGGCTATTGGGCAGTGCTTCGATTTGACCATGTCACGGTTAGTTGGCTTCCATTCGACCATGTCATAATTATACTTGGGGATTTGTTGTTTTCCATGCTCCATGAAGATCCTTAAAGACTGAAGTTACTATAACAAGCCAGTCGTCGGCTATTAGAAAATGCTTCTATTTGACCATGTCACAATTAGTTGGCTTCCATTCGAACATGTCATAATTATACTCGAACATACTTACGCCTACAATTGTTCCAAGATTTTTAGTCTGTATATTGAATAAAATTCGTGGAACAGTACCAATCCAAATAATAAATGCATGTAAAATTTGTTGATGTAAACCTTACAGCAAACATGATAATAATTGTTGTTAAAACGCGTCATCAAAAATATTGTTTTACAAAGAAGTCACAGCAATTCAAAACGAAAAAACAATCCCCAAACATTAACGACAACAATAATTTTGCAGAAAAAACATTGTTAAAATTCTACATTAATTTTAAGTTTAAGTTAAATTATATATTTTAAACTCATTTTACGCTTACTACAGATTATACGCATATCACACCAATAGCAATCACTTTAAACTAAACATCGTATATATCGATTTCGCGAAAGCCTTTGATCCTGTTTCGCACTCTAAATTGCTTTACAAAATCCAGCTATGCGGTATAACGGGACATTTGCTAAAATGGATTCAGTGTTTTGTGTCTAACAGAACATTTCGTGTTAAAGTGAACTATAGAATGTCCGAACCATGCAAAGCTAGACCTGGCGTACCTCAGGGCAGTGTCTTAGGTCCAACCTTGTTTCTTTTGTACATTAATGATGTATGTTCGTATAAATGTGATGCTGTGCATTTTAAACTTTTTGCTGATGATGTTAAACTTTATTGTTCTATGCCTCGCTATAATTATACATCAGTTGTGACAGAGATGCAGAGAGCCTTAAATTATGTTAAGAATTGGGCTAAGAAATGGCAGATGACCATCTCTGTACCGAAATGATAATTGTTACACATTGGATCAAGGAATACAAATCATTTCTACACTGTGTGTGGCAATGTTGTACCTGCTGTCCCATGGTGCAAAGACTTAGGAGTCATTGTCTCCAAAGATCTAAAATCTAACCCTCATTGCAGACTCATTACAAAAAAGGTATTAAAAATGTGTAACAGTTTATTACACTGCTTTTTTTAAGTAATGAAATTAATATTTTACTTCGTGCATATAACTGCTACGTCAAACCCATTATTGAGTATGCAAGCTGTGTCTGGTCACCAGTTTATCTGACTGACATTGACTTACTGGAAAGAGTCCAACGTTATTACACGCGCCGTATTTTTAGCCGCGCGCAAAGAGATGCTACTGACTACACAAATCGCGTGAAACACTTGAACATTGAGCCACTTGAACTGAGGCGACTCAAAATTGATCTAGCTACGATGTTCAAATACATTCACGATCCTGTGGGAAACTCGGACCATGAGCTATTTCATGTCTTCAACTGCAAAAACACGCGAGGTCACCCATTTAAATTTCGTAAACCAAAGTGCAGAACAAATTCACTAAGCCATTCGTTTCTGGCTCGCAATATTAACGTTTGGAACAACCTGCCCGAATATGTGAATGGTATGCCCCTGGTAGCTGCTTCAAGTCTGCAAGTATTCAAGGAACTTTTAAAGGAAATAGATTTGGGCCAGCTCATAAAATTTTGTAGGAACCTTTAAACAAATGTTAGTGAGTATGTCTACCCCCTCCCTTCCGTTTCTATTTCACTCAATCAAAATAATTTGTATCAATGTTTCCTTACCAAAATTGTTATATTTAACATGATTACACTATAAATTGTTTTGTCGACTAAAGTTATTATATTATACTGATATATAGCCAGATGTAAGAGAACACTATAAATTGTTTTGTCGACTAAACTTATTATTTTATACTGATATATAGGCAGATGTAAGAGGCGAGGTCTTACCCCCCTTTCTGCCCTTATGTTATTCATTTCCTTATGTGAATTTTCTATTTTATTATAAACATGTGGCAATGTTCTGCGAACGCTAGTCAGCATGCTGTGCGAACAACGCTTAATGATTGCTCATTCACGAGTCGTATGAACGCGTTTCAGATGCAGAACATTGCAGTAAATGTAAAGCCCCGTATGTACCATACGAACTGAATAAAATTTTGATTTGATTTGATTTGATCTATAGTAAGGTTTGCTAATATTCACTCACAATAATTAGTTCGTTCAAGTTTCAAGTCACAATGTTCCGATGAATTGTAGTGGTACATTTGCCATACATGCTCATAGGCGAAGAGGGTATATTATATCTTTGATGAGGCTCGGACGTTCCTCGGGGAGACGACGACCCCCCTGGGGGTACTTACACCTGGCTGCGCACCTGTCTCCCACGCCTTAGCTGTGTGGGAAATTTTGGTAATGGCGAAATCCAGGAAGATTTTCAAATATTGGGGAAAATTGACAAAAATCGAGCAAAAATTGGCTAAAATTCGAAAAATATGTTGAGTCCCAAACAACTTTGAAAACGTATCAACCTTTAGAGCCTCTCACACCGCCGACCGGATGATCCCATTTTTATCAAGAATAAACCACTATCCCCCTGGCACATCAAACCTTGACCATGTATGTATATCTGCATTAAGCACCGATGTATTAAGAAACATTTCATTAACGAAAGGCGCGAAGCACAAACGCATCTGAAAGGAGGGCAAAGAGGTACGTCCCCCAATATTTTCACAACAAAATTCCATATCTATTCTACTTGTGTATCAAAGTAGCTATTAAATACGTCGAAATTGCGTTGCCCTCTCCCAATGTTAAGGATGGATTTACGCCAATGCCCGGCACCCAATACAACGTGGCCTCTCGTGAAGTAAATTTACGTGCTAATTTTGAAAAATTAGGCGAAATATGCATAAAAATAAGGAACATTTTAGCAAAAATGCGAAAAGTTAGCAGAAATGGAGCAAAATTGTGGCAAATCATAGACTTGGGTAAATTTCAACATTTAACCCCCCCTGCGTTGACCTTCTACCAGCCGGTTGATTTCCCCTGGGTGACCGAAAGCCTACAACCACCCGTGCGGCATCGGCTAACCTCAGACCTCAGACCTTGAGCATGCATGAATGAAAAACTACGTGGTACCCACTACATTATAGAGCTGCAGTTTGAGTCAGTGAGTCAATTTCAGTTTTGAAACCAGCAATTTAGAACTGGTCATGTGCTCAGGAGCAAGCTTCATTGACCTATCTGTCGCCCAATACGTGTCGTTCAAACTTCGCTTCCGTGTCAGAAGGCATTTGAAAAGTTAAGGAATATTCTGTAGTTCCATTAGGTAAACATATTTTCCAGTGTTGTCAGAAAATTGTTTATCCAGCTTTCTCACAGCTGGTCATTTCAATTTGCGTTATTAATTATAAACAAAATATTCATTCAAAGCAAACACGAAATAATTTAATATTTATTTGAGATAATTTTTCGATGTGTCGTTAATTTATATTAAGGCTCTCCTCGACTATCGACTTAAACATAATCTTTAATAGAAATATGTATGCTCTTATATTTATGAATTCCACAGTTATGCTCGTAACCTTTTGATAATTACTTAGCATTTGTGACCACGGTCTTAGGTAGATTTGTCTACTTTACAAGCACGTCCAAAAGGAAAAGAAAACTTCTATTGCCATGGTTTTTATAATACCTCTGAATTTGATGCGATATATGATTATTGGTTTGAAGGTATGAGCGGTTGGTACCCTATAACACCTGAATTTAACCCTTTAAGAATATATATGTAAACCCTTCATGGCTACCTTATACATTGCGATACAGTGGGTTTTAAAAGTCGTTACGCAGAATTCGCTTGCAGTTATATCATTATATATGGTCATATGGGCGTTATGCGTATGTGAGCTTATCCCCACTAGCCAAAGGCGCGCAGAAAATTTTAGCAAAAATCGGCAAAAATGGCAAAATTGGCAAAAATTAGTTGAAAAATGGTTAAAAATCGGGGAAAATCGGCAAAAATTGGACGAAAATTGCACAATTATTAAAAATTTCGAGTTCTAAAGAATTTCGAAAATTCAGCTTCTCTGGCCTAGCATGCCTCCTCGGAGCAGCGGCTACCCCTTGACACCTCGTACGTCGGGCATGTATGTTGTATCATACATATTCCCTCGATTGATGATAGTCATTAAGGACCCAAAAATATCGACGCAAAAACGGCTTCTAACCAAGAGACCTGGAATAATTTATTGCGTCGGCAACATATTTCTCAAATCTTTACAGCAAACACAGGTTATAATAATGTGCAACTAAACTTAAAATGAACCCGCTACGCATCCTATTTTAATTTTTGTAAAAATTTTCATCACCGAACATTTTATTGTCGGTCAAAAATGCTACTTTTTGTTCGCCAATATCAAATATGATCGTGAACAGAATTTTGTCGTATTTGTATTAACAAGGGGCTTGTTCGCGAACAGTAATTGATAAATAATATGACCGTCCCGCTTATGATGTCATAGTTACATTAAATTTGTTCGCGAACAGAGGCAAATCCTATTTCAACGCTATGAAATGTTACGGAATTGTCATACCCGAATGAAAACCTTTAGCACTTCACTACCAGTGAATGAAATGGCATATCCTATTTGGTACATAACAAAGGATGTGGTTTTGACATTGGGAATTGCAAAATAGGATGGTTAGTGGGGTCACTTTATGTTTACTCGCACATAATATGCTAAGTTTAATTAGCCCTTTAAAAAATCAAGAGTTGATGATAGTCGACTTTGCTGAAGAGTATCTTCAGCTTTGCCTTGTTAGCGTCTGCGGTAGGTCCCCATCGTTTTCGGTCTTACGCCACCGGGGTTATGTCCCACTCGATGGAAACATGACTCACCCGATCATGTTTTTGGAACACCATATCGCTACCACAACATATTCTTGGACCACCAGCTTGTACTTCACCAGTTTTTTGGACCAACAAATCTATACCGCCAGTATGTTGTGGGACCACTAGATCTATACCCCTACCAGGTTCTTGGACCACTAAACATATACCCCACCAGGTTCTTGGACCATTATTGGATACCCTCACCAGGTTCTTGTATCATTAATTCATACCCGCATCATGTTCTTGACCATTAATCCAAACATCCACCAGGTTTTTGGTTGGTGTAGAAAATTTTTGGAAAATTTTCTAAAATTTTAAAAAAATTGTTCTATCCCCACCAGGAACATTGTAGGGTTATAAATTAATTGTTCACGAACCTGGTAGAGTTATGGAGTAATGATCCAAAAACCTGTGTGGGTATACATTTAGCGGTCAAAGACCAGGGTGGGGTACAAGCTGGTGGTTCAAGAAGAAGGCGCGGTAGGGATCCGGTGATTCAAGAACATGGTGGCGGTGGCTCATGTTTATGATCTACGAAGTGGTTATAAACCTAGTGGCGGTAAGACCGAATAAGGCCGCGGCATACTGTGGCCGTTAACAAGGCAACGCTGAACAGTGCACTGTTGGTAAAATCGAGAGTGCATTAGAGAAGATTATGACACTTCCCTACACTCACATGTAAACCCGTGTTTGATGACGCGGGCGTTTTGGGCCTGACCATCCCAGTTTGGGGGGCTGTCATGCACAGACCCCCAGTTTCTGCGGGGGGGTAGCACGGACAGCTCCAAGTTCTGAGGGGGTAGCTTGGACCCCCGCATTAGTCTCTGGGAAGGACAGAAACTTGGAGGGGGTTCGAGCTACCCTCCCCCTGGAAACTGGGGTGTCCGAGCTACCCCCCTCCTCCAGAAACTGGGGGGGGGGGGCTGTGCATGACGACCCCCCAAACTGAGGGAGGTGGGGCAGGCCGAAAATGCCGGCTTCATCAAACACGGGTATACATGAGTCAGTGCAGGAAAATGTCATATTCTCCTCTAATGCAATCTTGGTAATATTAATTCAATTCAGCGCATCATGGAACACATGTGTAGTGTGTGATTCTGGGTAAAGTATACTGTTATTTAGAATGCACAAATATAAAATAAATATTGATATGCTAATTATATTGCATCAAAATATTTGTGTTCATTTATCGGATTCAGAATTATGCGTAATATGAACACGACTTCAAGCTTCTAGATAAGAAAGTATCTGCAAAGGTTTCGTCGCGTTGTGTACTATCGAATATTACTGATACAACACAACTTGATTTCATATATATTTTGAGAAATGTTTTCAAAGCTCGGAATTTGTGTGAAAAATATATCACATCCATACAAAGAGTAATACTAAAAGCAGCCGAATGCGCGTGCGTAGTATATGTTGTGCCGTCATCAACAAACTTAACTGTGTATAGTAGCAAAGTCCTTGCAAAAGACTTTGTTTATTTGGGATGCTAAAAACGCGCAGCGAGTCATGATTCATGGATATTTGATCTATGTGTAATCTGTTACATGCATAAAACGACAAGCGTACAGCTACCCTAAAGCAGACTGGTAAGTCTACTAGATATTGCGCTGAGACCGCTGTGTTGGTAGGATTAATTTAATTTACTTAAGGTCCGCACACACGTCAACCTTTTAGCTAAAATTTTGAGCTTTAACTTTTCTCAATTTTTCATCAAATTTCGAGGTCAAATTTTGATCAAAATTTAAAAGGATTTTCCGCATTTTGGTGAATTGGTACGTGTGAATTGAAACTTTTGTAGCAAATAAATTTAACCTAATTAGGAACGAACAGTAAATTTGACAAATTTTGAGCTCAAGATCTGAGGAAAATTTTGACGTTTTAACGCGCATTTAAAGATCTTTCTCTTGAAAACTGCTATACGATCGGTAATGAAACGTTGATTCCTGAAAAGCATTGATGATTTCACGCTGCATCAAAATATATAGCGTAATGTCTATGCACTGTGAACACACGATACCAATCAGATTAGGATTTTTAACAGGTTATTCTGTAATAACAATATGGTTCTTTTAAATTACATGTACTTTTCCAGACTGAAAAATGCTTTATTTTGAAGAACCACCGTTGATCTTGGTATCATTCGACGTAGCTCGATGTCGCTGTTAAAAATCTATATTAAAACCATGCTTATGAATAAGGCTCTATTTTATGACAAAATCTTTTTCGATTTTATTTTGGAAACCGTCCCTAAAGAACTTTTTTGAATTTTTCCCCAATGTGCAATTTTAAACATTATTGGAACAGCATTTTGAGCAAAGTCGAGTGGTGTCTAAATCTTTCGAATTCATGGATTAAACCTTAGGCTAAGGTTCCGTCTTTCGCTTAAATGAAAGCTCTTTAACGCATGAACGCATTGAGTTGGTTTTGACCCATTTAACTTAGTTTACGTTCATATATAATTTTACAAACTTACTAAGATTATACTGTGTAGAGGGCCTATAACCAACCGAACAGTTTCAACAAAATTAGGTAGGTTGTATTTGGCACTAAAATTTAAATTTGCTTCTTGTATTTTTCGTCGTGCAAGCGTTTATCTCTACAACATTAGCTCTACAGGCCAGACAAATAAGGACATTTTCATTGTTAGAATTCTAGCTAATGGGGTTCACTTATATCCTCACCATAAAAAACATTTGCCCAAAACGGGCCCATATTAGCTTTAAACATGGTGTTTGCTGAACCCTGATCCCAAATAAGCGGAGATATATGCATACCTAATATTTAGCGTTGCATACCTAATATTTATCAGTAGGAAAAATTAGCGAGGCACATCAATCGGTCGAGAAATTATATAACAGTTGCAAAATTTCGCAATGGCATATAACGTGAATATTGAAAACATTAGCTAGGTGATCAGTTTTGTTAATGTTTATGAAAACGCCGAAACTTTTATTTCTGATTTTGCAAATTTTTTGGTGCAGCGTATTTAATGTAGAGCCCATCACAATCTACGTATGACGGTTCATACGTGACGTCTACCTTTGCCTATAAAATAAAGTACCCATCAATATATTCATTGTTCACTTCAGAAATTACAGGGATGAAAGCAGCAATTTGGCAAATTAATGGCTGCTATTACCATGGTTAAACGCAGCCGAATTAAATGCTCTGTTGTGTGACTATTGTTAATTTTCGGACAAATCAGTCACATTTTTATTGAATATAGTATGTTGGCAATATGTATTGGGCGCTCTATATATAATCGCATTCAGCAGTCATCGATCAGTCATCAATCATGATGTCATGAAAACAAAATGGCGTCTAACGCTGGCCAATAGTTGGTATTTTTAAAAATGTATACATTTAACATATTTTCGTGGAAACGCATTTTTGCAATTTTTCCTTGAATATATTCGCCAGAATTTCTTGCAGTGTTGTAAATCCACAAGCGGTATTTATGTAAAATAAGTCATGGTATTTTCTATCCAGTTGCAGTCTTGATTTTGTTCTAGGAAGACAATTGCTTCATGCAACGTCGTTGCTCGTCAGGTGACGTATGTGTTTTGAGTTGATTCAAAATGAGCGCGTATGCCAGAATTGTGCTGATAATCTTAAAAAAATTAGAAAATAGAAAATAGAAAATTCAGTACATTAAAAATAATCACGAAGACACGGAGTATTTAAAATTATTTACACGGGACATCCTCATGCATTCTGTACCTAAATATTGCGATTTTTCGATTCAAAAATATTTCCATAGATCCTGTGATTCATTGTGTGATTTTACAGTGTGCATTGTAAAAGGTATATGGTACAAAAAATAGTAAAACTTGAAAATTTAAACAACTACCGGTGGTGTGAAGATAAGAGACTGGACATTTATGAGGGTTAAACCGTTGTTGCAACTAACACATAGATACCATGATTTTACTAAACTATGCTTCAACTTAGTTCTATGTTTGGAGGTGCTATTACATAAAGGTAAATATAATATGACTAAAGCGTAACTATTCGTTTCTCTTATTGTATCTATTGTAGTAGCTATCCTGTGTATACAGACTATTTTTAATTAAACAGCTACGTCTTAACTAAAAATTGCATTATTACACGAACATTTCTCTATTCCATACAACGACAGTGCTAATATGTTTCAAATATTGTACATTGATGTTTTAAAGCTAATCTGATATTTTGACACATGTTTCAAATCTGAAAATAGGATAACGTTTAAAGGTTAATTTGTCATTTATGACATATGTTTCAAATGTTTCAAATGCGATAATATACATTTTAAAACTAATCAGATATTTTTGACCTATGTTTTGATTGTTCCGCACATACAGCGATTTTTAAAGCAAATCTTATATCTTTGACATAAGCTCCAAATGTTTCAAATACTGTGGGATTTTAAGCTAATCAGATGTTTTCCAGTCTAAAATTGGACGACACGTTCACAGAAAATTTTTATATATTTTTGGACATGCATTCAAACGCTTTAAACACTTTTTAATTCCAACAATTAGCACTCAAAATTAGAGCTACTGCAGCATATACTATGAGGACAATTCAACAAAACCCCAGTTAAATAGGGAAATTTATCTTTACAAAATTAATAGCAGGTACTGGCTATGCATGATCTACAGTTGTCTCCAATACCTTGCTTACAGGATATAGAAACGACATAGTGGACGCAAATCTTGGGCTATATGGAAATGATGGTTTTAATGGTAAATTAATTTGAAGAACTATTTCTTGATCAGTATAGCTTTGATTTAATACTCCCCAGCACTGTTTAAAGATTACATTAAAGATCTGATACTTACCGTGAATAGCAAACTCCTTTCGATAAGAAATGCTCGCCAAACAGTGACACCCCATTCGATTTGCGTGTTGGTTTTAATTGTGAATTTCATAACTTGAAAACGATCTTCTTGTGTGTCAGTGTGAACATTCAACACTGAGCTTTGAAACAAACGGCCCTTAAAATGTCGAAAATATTGTTGTTCGGTATATATAACGTTCATAATACAAGTTTCAAAAAGTTATGGTTATAACTGTTGGCTTTGCTTTAGTCAACAGCTAATAACAACGATTAATAAAAGACATGAAAGATCAGCATCCATATAATGCCACTTTTAAAACGCAGAAATTGTGGTGCGTTAATAGGTTGTTCGTGATCAAAAATAAAGACAACAATAATATAGGCGCAACCATCTGTTCGAATCTGATTGGCGGATGTGACGATTTTTTTGCAAATAGACTTCTGACTATAAAAATTATAGATATTTGCTCAAATTTTGAGCTCAGAATTTCAACAAATTTTGATCAAAATTTCACATTTATTTTTAAAGAAAAATTGCGGTGCTTCATATTTTCAGATCAAAAGGTACGTACAAGTTTTTCAGGTAATACATCTCGTCGATGATTGGCTAAAGAAGGAATATTCTTGAGCAGTGTTCCCATCTTCAAACTTGCAAAATTGCAAAAAGGCTGTTTTCAAATTTCGCTTAAGATTTGATCGAAATTTGTGCTCAAATTTTGATCAAAATTTAAGCAAAAAGTTTGAGCGTCTAAACACGCCTTTAGATAGCGTTAAAACATTGCCATTTGATTACCAAAACAAAGTGTAATTTAACTTGTTTTGGTATGAACATTTATAACGGGTAGAGAGATTTGGTTAAAATTTGTGTAGTATATGGGACATTACTGGGAATGCTTATATTATTTCTGAAATTTTTCAAATACTGAACAAAAAAGTCAAAACCCATATTTCAACTAACATGAAATGAAATGTCAGTATCGTCATGTATATTTCAATAATATCAAGATAACCGTCGCAAAAATTTCTACAAATTTGTATTTTAGTAATATGAACATTGAGTTAGTACCAACCGAATTGTTTGAACGGTGGAATACCAGAAGTTACTATGGCTAAGACCATAAGTTGTCGTCTTTAACCATGAAACTGCTGTACGATTTGGCTTAAAAGTTTTCGCGCGTTTAAGGTTTAGACGGGGTACCCTGTGATCTTAAAAAGGCTTTTTAGACTAAATCACCAATTTATCTGTTACCACCTATGACTTGCGTATGCTAAGGTTCATTGGTTTTGTCCCAGTTGAGGTATTACCATATGGAACGCACACGTCGATATGTATTATAATATGGGCACAGACTAATAATGATTTTTCGTCACAGTTAGCGTTATTTTTTTAGTCCTTTAGGCAATCCTATTGTGCTTTAAATATTGTAGTATTACGCGATGTTTCAGGCCGCTTAGACTTTGGAATACATTGAAAACGAAACGTCAGGCTTATTATTATTGGAAATAGGTAAAGTTATGCTGTTTAATATAATATTATATATACATACGAAGCTTAAGCGAGTTACAAAATCCAAGTTACCGTTGCACGTGTAAAACTTACACCGCAAAGGGTAATTAGCCATGAAGTTATATGGCCAATGCCATGAAATACCCCGTATTCCCACAAAATAAACTGGAAATATGTATGTCAATGTTCTTGGTTCTAAAACTTCGATAAAATCTTCGAGTCTCTTTAAGGGTATATTCTTACCAAAATACCTAAATTAAATTCCTTTGCGGGATTTGGAGGGCTGTGTCAATTTGCATTGGCATGGTTACTTTTTGATTGAACCATATCTTCACCAGCTACGAAGGTAATTTCTGTGGTAACTATTTTAATACATGTAAATAGCGCACATATTTCTCATCATACCCTTTTGATTAAGAGATAAGTTTAGATTGAACATAATAATAGCAAAACCATACAGATGTTGTCAGTCATGAGCTAAAAAACTGCAGCAATCAAGCTTGAACCTATTGATTTTTTAGTTTACTTATGTATAACTTACAGTAGGCAATTGATAAAAATAATCTTAGTTGCTGAGGCTTAAGATGTTACTGATTTTTGTTAAAGAGGAATAATAAATGACAGGTAAGTGATCCACACCACATCAGTTCGTATTTACGGCCTTGAGACGTGTTTGTTAAAGCAAAATAATAGAAAGGCATACTTTTCGAAGCTTTACTTAGAGATCAAACCTTTAAAGTTAAGCAGGGTTCTGCAACGCAATTACTGCATTACTATTATTACGATAACACCCACTTGTCACCTTTTTCGCATTTGTATTATTTTTTGTGAAAGCAAGTATGTCAATGTCATATAGGTTCATAGTTACATTACACACTGATAAGAATTGGAAGTTAGATCGATACATAGAAATCGAGCTTCAGAATGAAATGGTTGACTCCACAATTTTGCTTGAAAAACTGATATACATTAACTTCCGCGACACTTGTAACACTTTGATTTCACAAATTAATATTACAAGTTCTTTCGATAATGTTTGTTTTTTCCATTCGTAAAAATTAGGAGAAAGACGTGAATTAGAAGCGTTGACTTTTGCCAGGTTTTTTACGAAAATTGCAAAAATTCAGTTTTCTCGGTATAAAAAGCTATAAACTAGTTGTGAAATTGCCTTATAAATTTCGCTAATATGTATTTATTGCCATTTAAACACATTTTTGAGGGGTTTATCAAATATTTAGCCTCCGACTAAAATTTTATGAAAAATCATATTCTCTTTTATGAACAAAGTGTTTATGAATGGCAATAAAAATTGACCAAAGAAAATCAGACCAGGCGAAGCCCAGGAGTTTATAGAAGTGTACGAACGTGGGACACCCGTTTGAGCATCGGGATTTCAGACAACGCTCCTGTCTGATTTGAAGAAGCCAGCAATGCATTATTTTTTGATGTTTATGAAATATGCATTGTTTTTGAAATGGTTGAACTTAATACAAACAACCTCAATGACATTGTGTAATCTGCACACTTACACGATGTAAAGTTCGTGCAATTTTGAACAAAATATTGTTACATGGATGTAGCAGAAATATTCTAGAAATAGTGGGAACCCTGCGGCCCACTTGAAATATACGTATAGTACCAATTACAAAACTATACCCGTGATATTCAGCGTTGCATTCAGAACTTGCTTACTTACCCGCTCATTAATTTCCCATCCAGTATTACATATAACCAATATTAGCAGAACATTGACAACGATTTGTAAAACACTCCAACTTGTTTCGAAGTAACTGTTCAAATCGGCATAAAACGTTTGATCGGTGGTAAAATTAGCAAGCAAATCATCGCTTAATGAAGGTGGTGACATTTGATCGACAAACGATTCAACTTGGGTTACAAAATAGATGGTAAGGCAGAGTGTAAATGTTGAAAAGCATATCGACATAACAATGAACATATCCATCGTTCGCGAGAAATGTTTCACGCTTTCAGTTAGCAAAATGTAGAGGCTATATGTTTCCACTAACGGCGACGAGTCTACAGATGATCGACCACTTTCCACGGCTTCGCGTTCAGAAAGAATTCCTTCTGTGCCGCTAATGCTAAGGGATCGTTCCAGTTTTTTTGCACCAGTGCGACACAGTGGATTCGTTGAAATAATGGGTCTCCGCTGGGGAGACGACGATGAAGTTTCTTGTTCAACAAGTCGGTAAAACGGTTGTCCAATATTCCTAAGTTCCTCGTATCGAAACTGGCTGGGCTCATCACTTGCCATATCTAAGCGGTCGTTATAGCCATTATTCTGAAGTTTCGTCCGGAGGGACACCGTTGTTGAAGCGACACTAGCGCGAAGCTTAAGGTGATTTTCGAGAGTGGCAAACCAAAATTTTATATGATCACCTATCATAATAAAGTAAATTATTGGCAACAATTGCCAGACACGAAGTAGAGGCACCAAAATCAAGGCGCACACCGTAAACCAATCGACATAAGCACCTAAAACAATAAACATATAATGATTTAGGTAATTTAAGTTGAAATATGAAATCGCTTAAACATATGATTCATTATGCTAAAAAGAAATCCTTCATTAGCTTCTGGCATCTGAATTTTTGGTGCGAAAATTGAACAATGCTTGGGATAATATAGTACATGAAAATAATTCTTCGGAATATGTGAGACTTTATGTTCAAAATTATTACACAATTAGTTTTAAAGCAGACAATCCTATTGATTACAAGCACAATTAACAGTGGAAATTTGAAAGTTATACGGTTAACATAATTTTAGTATTACAGAAAGTTTTGTTAATAGGAGAAATCTTTTATAAAAATACCGTTCGTGACTTATTTAGCTGCATCAACTCACTTCACACGTAATGCCGCCCTTGCGTTGTTTTTGCCACAGCCAATTATAGCCCAAATCTATTATGATTATGCCCAGAATTAAGACATTGTATTTAGACATTGATATTTTATTTTTATTGTTTATTCGTTGTGACTTATGGGTTTGCGCCACATTTTGAGTTATAACCCTTCTTAACTGAGATCCCACTATATGGGTATTCCTTCAAAATACGAAATTTCTTTAACCTAAAGTCCTATACCAAGCAGAGCTGCAACATTTATGTACAACGGTTTGATCAGAACATATCTTTTCGACCTATGAGCAAAACTTTAAAAATCAGCTCTAAAAGTGAAAGTTTCAAAATTTATATTATCCGAATAACTTATCAGGTGATCATTTATTTTTGCAATTTTTAATTCGATGAGTAATGCAATATTGTTATGCACCTAGATTTCTATTTACGCAGCTCCAATAATTTCTAGCCCAAATCCTCATGTCACCGGCACTAATCGGAAACTTTCTTGATTTTGGCAATTTACGAACCACCGACTGTTTATATAGCATTTTTTTGAATAATTTAGTAGATTTGAATAATAAACTTTTGTAATCGATTTTTTTAGTTTTTTTTACATTTATTATCTTCCTTTATCGACTTCAATTATATGAATAGTCCGTGAAAATTTGAAAATTAATCTAATAATTAATGACATGATTTTATAAAATTACTAGTATTCAGCTGTTTAGCCCCTATCGTAATGTATGGACCCTGTGTATTCAAATGTGACCCACAGAGTAGACCCAACTTGCTTTCTGGTTTATACTAATAGTGACCATTGCAATGAATTTAGCACCGTTTGGAAGGATTGTCGCTTTAAAGTGTTACAAAATCGCAGCCTACCACAATATCATATGAATTCAGGCAGTCGAATTTGTCTTAACACAACTAAATGTACTGCCTTAACATTCAATATGCTGTTTAGTTATTACTATCAAAGTACTTCGAAAACAAAACGTCACGCTCCCAATTAAAGCTTAAACATTTTAGCGCCCAAATTAGTTTGAGTATCGTGCAATTTGTACAAACTCAAGCCAACGTTTCGAACTTGGTTTGATTGATTGCGACTGGCGTACCACTGAGGTAGTAGCGTACTACTAATGTAAGGTAACAGAGGTGACGGCAATCTACTGCGCTACGTAGTAGCTGTTGCTTGATTCCTAAAGGCACCATCTGCAAACAGATGTCAGGCTATAAAGTTTTAGTTTGTAGACCTCGTCGTTAGATGCATTTGATTGAGGTTATTATAGTTGTATGTGAGCTTTTTAGTCCAGCGATCGACCAATTCTTGTTAATAAAGTGTGGAAGAAACAACACATATGACGGCTATTTTTTTCTTCATTTGAAAACATACGTAGCTTGACACAACTTACCAAGAACAAATACCTGATGACATATTTGAACGACAAGTGGTATAGCAAATATCAGCAATGCCATTACGATCATCAAATGATTCCAGCATCGCTTAGCTTCAAATGTTATTGATGGTCGATTAGCGGATTTGCTACCTTCCGTACATGAAGACGCGCTGGCCATAATGAAACGGCTGATGGTCAATCGATCAAACGCCGACAACATACGTCGATGTTTTGCATTTCGAATCCCAAAAATGAGCAAATTTATTGCGTTATGAAGTGGCAATAGTCCAGTAATAATAGTAGTAATCGTATATGCATGCCACCCGCCGACATCTTGTCGACTTTGATGTGTTATTATCATGTTGTAGGTAAACAGGAGAAAATTTATAGCAATAAACATAGTAAGCATAATAATAAACGCTAAACGAACGACACACTGGGTTGCAACGTTAGAACAATTCTTCGACTTCTTGGGCAATTCAGAAGACAGCATTGCTGGAACTGATGGTGCCACTGGTAAGCACATTAATGGACAAGGAAAGAATCCAAATATCTAAAATTAAACAAAAGAACAATTTATTCATAAATCAAGTTCACCCTGTTGTACTTTAAAATATTTTATGACCTTGTTTCAGAAAATTGAAATGTGTTCAGGTTTTAAACAACGGTTTACAGTTTATGACATGAAGTTATACACAAGATTGATACGAGAACCTTAATTAGTAACTGGTGTCAAATATCACCGGCGCGTGTTTGGAAGTAAGTTTGTTGGCAAATCCGATTGTCATTTTATGTTGTTTGTTTGCACGTACTTTGCTATGCGTTCGCTTTGCATTGGCATAAAGATACAGTGATTTTAACGCGTGAACCTTTACTGCCTACGAGCAAGTGTCTCCGACGCATATCGGGAAGTAGTTTATTGGCTATGTTTGTCATTATATGTTGTTTGTTATATCGGTGGCCTTGGAAGTTAATGCTTATACAATGCAAAACATTTGTACTGTCATTAGCTTCAAATTATTGCTTCGTTGGCAGACGCTCTCACTGCCATGGGTGTGCGACCAGGAGCATAATGCATTTTGGTACCCTATCTCGATATCAACTAATCACCCGTTCAAAACAAAAACTTTTCAACCATTTTGGGCAGTTGAGTTAACTGTCAAACTGTCAGACTATCATGTTTTATCGACAGCCTCCATATGCATGAAGCACGCAGTGACGGTAAACCACTAACAAAGTCAGTCTCCATTCACTGAAGGAACTTTCCAGCGATTAACCTGGTCACAAAACGAGGAAACACATAATGCAATTCGGTAGCGGCCACCAAAAAACCACATTATTTTTGCATTGGTACCATCCCAAAACGAGTAGATAGGTCATACATATATTAAAATGAATCATTTTATCGTTTTCACCGCTTTCGAAAACCTTTATGGTGACTATAAAATATTACCGAATATCTCAAAAATGTGATATATAAACTGCTAAAAAAAGGCCCTTTAGGGCACCATTTAGTATTCCTATCTCTTATCTGCAAGATTAGCAAAAAGCACAGTTGACTAAGCTGTAGATCTCCTGGCGAACTTAAAACAAAATAAATTGTTAATTTATATTCAAGCGAACACAAAGATATGCAATATTTTTTGATACGAAGACTATGTTTTGAGCTATATCTGAAAACTGATTTGCACTCAGTCACATGAATGTAGCGGGTATTCCCTTTTAAATGACGACTACTATACCCCACTGTTGGCCTACACAGATGAACCCTATATAGGTATAGGTGCCGAAGGTCCATCGGCTTAGCGGGTTAAGGTCGTGGAGGTCGACATATAAGCCCATAAAGGGTAAAGGATTAGACAATAGGCTGTAATATACAAAAGATACCATGAGAATATCCTGAAGTATTTAAAAAACTGACGGACAGATACGGAAAAATTTAGCAGTACGCGTACAAATAAATGCAAGCTTACTTCAACCGCTGCGCAGCAAAAGTGTAAAAACAGCAATTTAACACGTGGATATGTGCAAGCAAAGGTTACCAGGGAGCGCTGGCTACCAGAGGGTGCACACTACCATCGGGCTCAACTTTTGAGCCCGTATCTATATCCACTCACAGCTTTGCGGTATAACTTTAAAAATAGCAGGTTATTGAGAAGTATTTTAGGGGCGCGGCAGCCCCGATCAAGTATCAGGCCTAGTATAGGGCTCACAAAAGAACTTTAGTTTAGACTAAATGTTCCGGCTTGGCAATAATATATCCAGTGAATGGCACAACCAGCATTTAGGTTACACCCCAATCAGATTTTAGCCGACACTGCTATGAATGAACTTATAAGCAGTGTTCTTTAGCTGCTTATATATGTGTTCAGAAGCGTATGTTCTGGTCATAACGAAAAAATTAAACATGGCGCGAATATGAAGAAAACGATGGAATTCATTTTGCAGTGCAGGTATCCCTGAAGCAAAGCACCGTTTCTTAGTATCTACCGATTTGTCCTGTGTCCTACATTATATACATACCACATACAGCAGACCGCCCAGGCAGTGGAAATTTGAGCATATTGAGTTACCTAATTTGGAGTAATGTTATTTTTACATCAGGAACCATTTCACATTTAAGCCGACTTAAAGCCAGTCGTATTGTGCGAAAACATGTAAATAGAGGTGTGCGCTATCAGAATCAAAAGAGAAAATATTTAACCTGTAGAAGCCTAAGGATTGGCCGTATTGACACCGAAAATGGTTGGTTTTTGCTCATTCCCCAGGTTTGCGATGGCGGATCGCATTTCTGCCCGTGTGGCAGTTTATCAAAATATTCGGATTGGTTGAGGTCGTCCGAGCTCTCGCTTCCGCTATCATAGAGCAAGCTTATTTGTTGATGTAATACAGGCTTCATTGGGGGTCGAGACGATGTATTTGTTGAACAATTCGTCCCTCGTTTTGTAACCAAGCGACAATTTTCTTCCCGTTTTTCAAAACTTTCATAACGTAGGGAATCGTTAGTAGTAGTTTTCATTTGTTCAACAGGACAATGTTTCGTGTCCAAGTTATCCAATCGATGTATCGTTAGATGACTTCGACATTTCGCATACGATGGCTGCTGGCATTCGTAAGAATTCCACCAAGAACACTTTGTACACCGTTGCAAAGGCTGGTTTGACCTTTGCAGTTTCTCGTCGATACCTCCAATTTGATAGTTTTGGTTTCCACAGTTGTACCGTTCTTGTTTTTTTGGGTACTGATCGAGTTTTTGTGCAAATACTACATTTTTTGAGCTTCTAGTGGTCGAATAATTACTTTGCGACGCTGACGTACCAGTTCGTTTCAGAGAAACATTTGAACAGGATGGAGTTATCGTTATCACGTCATGATTGCCGCTTACAAAAGGTACGTGCTGTTCAACAATAATGCTACTGTTATCTAATTCAAGCATTATTACACCTACAAACTGCTTTTATGGGTAAATTTATGCATTATTTATCTTAAGCTGTGTGTACTTAGGGTCGGATTTTGTCACAGAGCCAATTCCGGCCCGTAACAAAAAGGCGTAGCCAAATCCGGCCCTTCATAAATAAAATAAATAGCTAAGCTATTCTAGTATGTTTGAACTAGCCGTGAACAGCTATGTCTCAGGTTTGAAAGCAGGGACGGACTACCAAAAAATATTTATTACGTTCAGTTTAGCCGATTGTGTTGCAGGGAATATATTTAAGTCTAGGCCCAAAAAAGGCAAAACTCATAAATGCAGGTAAAATTACTGCGTAAATATAGTTATTTTCAAAGTTTTTGTTGAAGCGCCTTCTACAAGCCAACCTAGTAGCTATGTAAAACACACTCTTTCATACATGAAAATTATGCTATTGTAACTGGAAGGATGTTTTACGAATATGTGGCCATTTGTATCACCAATTTCCATTTTTTGCGAGTTTTCATATATTTCTGGCTTTTAGAGCCGATTCCGGCCCTGGTGACAATTTATCAGCCCCGGTTTACTATTAGCTAATATATTTTGTAGGGTCTGGCTCAGCCCAAAAAATGTCACGCTGGCTAATCGTATCTAGCTCAGCACGGCTTTAGATCCGCAGAAGACTGTGACAAAATACGGCCCTGCCGCCCACATCTTAAGGTACATGATTCATTATGTAAGTATATATTTGCATTATTTATGTAGATGTAAAAATCACGATTATGATGTAATGCGTAAGTCTACTTAGGGAGGTACACATGAGTTGTTCTTTTGTTAAGTCAGTTCACAACTCCAAAGCCGATGTCTGCGAACAAATCACGATTTTAATCCGTGTACGCGGACACGATATTCATTACAACAACATTTGAGATATCGCAATCTCGTTGTTGTGTTATATGTTCACAGAGTGCGAATACAGCTATCTGATTCAGCATGTCATTTGATGAACGCAACCAAACGTGCGAAATGGGCAAATGTAAGTGCATGCTATTTGCGTCGGCACAGAAGGCATGTTATGTTCACATATAAAAACTGTGATTACCGAAGAGGAAAGCTGTCCGTGAATCATTACACGGTATTATTGGTGAAGTTGGCAAAAGAACAGATATGGTGTACACCAGTAAAGTGGGCTCATTCATAATGTAACGTGAAAAGTATGAGAGTTTTGACAAATTTGTCACTTATAATTGGCGTCGCAAGCTCTTGAAAAGTGGAGTGGGGGTCCGGAAAAAACTTGGGAGACGCTCGTCCACAGTCATTTTGTTATAACCCCATCAATTAATTTTTTCACGAAAGGGGGGCCACCCCCTCCCCCATTCCGATGGCCCAGTCACTTAAAGAAAACAAATTAAAAGACTTTTTATATTTTCAAGAATAACCGGTTTGCCGTAAAATACAGCATAATTGTAGATAACATTACGTGGTTCGGTTTCACGCGTGCACGAACAAGACCAAATTCTCCCAGAGTACAGCTCAAACTGTCGATCGTAGACTAGTCAGTTAGACTTTGAGCTGAGGTGAGTAATCTTCTGTATCGCTCCGGTACTAAATTGAGAAGCATACGTGAGAAAACAACCAAAAAGCAGAGGCGCATCATCTGTAGATGCTTTTACTACGCTATCCCTCGTTCTAGGTGACACAACTGTATTTCACAGAAGCCGATCCCATCCGGTACGCACCGCCGCTGTTCTGCTTCGCTCTGTCATGGCTGGGATTCCAGAGTTAAAGAAGGTATCCTATTTTGCGAATGGAAACCCCTATTGCTTCCTTCACTAAACCGGGACTCTTTTTGATAGCAATAAAATTGTGAGTATCCCGTTATAAAATGCAGACAAGAATGCCGCTTTTTGCCATCATCGTATTTATCTGTCGAACTTTTTTGACCCAGCTGTAGAATTTGGTGATCAGTTATCCCGTTTTTAGAGCAGCCTGAACATGCAATATGAAATGGAGTATATGATTTAAATGATTTAAATAAAGCTACGTCGCAACCGTTATACAATCTCTCACTGAGATCAAAATTCATGCGCTATGGATGCCTAGTTTCCATGATTTCCTAGTCCGTTATACGTTACTAATAAATAATGTAAACCAAATATTTGCTCAGCTCTGACCCTGTGCGACAAACTGAAAGCGATCTACTGTAAATATTTGGTCAACGTGTCAGATGTTTTTATTGTAGCCAGCAGTTGCGTTTCAGTATCCTTGTAAACGCAAGACGATAATATTACCTATCAAATGTGATTGTTATAAATATCTCAATATAACTTTTAAAAACCATAGTCAGAAGAACTGGTGTTCTTGATTTTAGTGTGTCATGAAAAAGAACTTGTCCCATTACTACAAAAAGCTAAAAGACCAAAAGTGTGACTCAGTTAAACTATATTTTATTTATTCAGATTCTCTAATAAATTTTGCGACCGGTATGCATATTTCACTAATTCATACAGGCTGAAAATTTGAGTACACATCAGGCTATTGCGACGCTTTATGAAAAGGGTTAAACAGCTTTTTATAAACTTACATAAATACACATTAATGTAGCGTGCAGTATGTGATTCTTTGTATGATGGCGCTTGATGAATAGAAATGTCCATACAATGCCTACACACGAAGGAATCGAACTAGACTCACTTTTAAGCTTTTTAAAGCAGCATAAAGTCACGCAAAATCCTAATTATACTCACTTTACAGCTGGAAACAAAAATTAACTAGATGGATTCAACAATACAGTGTTAGAAAAAGTAACAGCTGGGACATAGTCTTGCTGGTTATACATAGTGTATTGCATGACTGTATTTGCCTTTAAGTTTTTTGAATTTCTAACAATTTTTACAGTAACGAAGCTGTTAAGCAATCATTCGCCTCAGAGATTGCCGTCCGACAAATATTTATTTACAACGAGAGTTGATATAAATGCAATTTAATGCAATAAAATGCAAATTTATTCGGTTTTATATACGAGACTTTATAATTTTTATCTTGTTATGCTTCTGAAGCGCCTTCACACAACTGAAGAACGGATAAACCTTAAAAGTCGTCCACACTGCATGTTTCTCGTGTTTATCGAGCACTGCTGTATATCGAAACAAACTTGAATAAGGAAATGAATATTGTTATAACAGAAATGGGAAGGGGAATTTTTTTACCTGTCATATCAGCTTATTTACTTTTATGAAAAATTGATGGCATTTTTACACGTGTGTATAGGCATTATGTTTCATGTGTAATTTAAATGAAAACTTGGGCTTGCAGTAAAAATTTATAAACCAAGTAATTATACATCAAAAGCATAAAATGTTGTAGTGACAATCGTGACAATAAGTCAGTTGCTAATTTGCCTATGCAAATTAGAGACGTGACCGAGCTGAGATACTATAAAACGTCTGTGGTAGATCTGCTGGAACTCAGTCAGTTAAGTTCAGTCAGTTCAGTTCAGCTCAGCTCTGTTCAGTTTTGTTTACTAAATACAGCTCCGCAACCGCGCTGAAGCCAACGACCGAAGCAGCAACCTCAACGTCCGGAAACGTGCCAACAGAAGCGATTGATTGAAGCGAATGACCGAATTGATCACTGAAGCATTGATGACACTGAACACTAAACACTGAAATTTGATTATTTGAATAACGGAGTTAGGAAGGCGCTACAGTGGTGAACCCGACGTGATCAATTTCCAATGTGACCAATCGTCGATATGCTTCAACGGCACCGGATATTCACAGGTCTGGCGATACTGGCAAGCGTTATCGTTTCTGGCTATCGTTCATCAACAACGACGACTATTCCCGAGGTTCAATCGCTCTACGTGGGTCTGGGCTGTCGAGTGAGGTATGTCCATTCGAATGGTGCCGTCCTACGGATCCGTGCACTCAACCAACTACGGACGAGCGTTTTTTGGACT
>JASANE010010839.1:0-37784 GCA_030248225.1 Trileptium ribeirensis
AGAATGATGAAACTTTTACCAATTTTTGCATGCGGCAAGAATCTATTTACACTGAAAACACGCATCGCTTTCCATCAGAAAGCTTCTAAACTGTGTTAGTTGCCGTTGAACCTTTTTGCGTTTGGCAATTATCAGTGTTATGTTGGGCCGTGTTCCTCTTTAGAATTCTCTAACATAACAACAAGGTATGTCTCAAAAATCAGTGCAACGTAACTGCAATTTCAACAAAAACGCTACTAACACGCAATTTATTCGTGAATAACATAACTCCTTACTGTTACCCATATGTTTAGCAGGTAGAAGGTAATATCAGCAAACAGTTCAAAACCGACTTGAAAAAACCTGGATTAAATAAGTCAACATGCGTTCTGTTTTACCGTGCTTGTTTGAATCAGTGAAACGTAGTCAAATGTCAGCCAGCAATTTCTTCATCTAACAACGTTGACTCAGGCCAAAAAAAATATATCGTTTTTATTTGAGTTCAGACAAAATAGAATCCATAATTTTTTACTGTAAATATTTAAGATAGCACGCGATCTGCGTTCATTATTTATGACAAAGAACGTGTAAAAGTTATGACTGTTAATATAGTTTACATCATACGATGCAGTGGTATACAGTACATACTTGCATTATAAAATAAATCAGATGGTGTATACGAGATCGGACTGTGTGTCAATACGTTACTGTGGTGTTTACGACACCAAAGGGAGACTTTTAACACTGCTAAATGTTGTGGTTATGTTCGCGTGGACACTGCAAAGCTTAGGACTTATAAGTTTCTTATATTGTAACATAAGGCGATATAATCCTTTCAAAATCAACTCGATCTTTCTGAGCAGTTTGTAAAAATTCGACCATGTCTCTAGCCACTACACGGAAAATGTGATGGTGTCTAGAAAACCATACAAGTCAAATTTGAAAGTATTCATCTTCTTCTGCGCACTATATATTGTTGTTATAGTGTTAGGCAGGTTGTTTGTGCACAAAACTTCCACATGGAAGTTCCATCGTAAATTAAACTTTGCATAACTCTGGTTGAAAATAAATAATCACAAAGACACAATGAAAAAACTAAGTCGTACTCGTGGTAATATCGCTCGCAGCAAACATTTATTTCTAGCGGTGGACTATGGAATTCAACGCTCATCCAGCTGTCGATATCTTTGGCAGGATTATGAGGCAAAAACAACAATCTCGGAAGTTCTGGAAGAATAAATACAGTATATCTCTGAACTTAATTTGATTGATACCTAAGTGGCATCTATGATATACACACTACATTAACGTACGGTTTACTTGTATTCGTGATGTAAGTTTCTCGTTAGTGGAATCTGTCCATGTAAAATATACAACACGACCAAACAAAACGTTTCAGTGTGTGCCAAGCTATATACCTAATTGTCGAATAGAATAGGTATACTTATCCAATAATTAGATTATAGCTAAAACTCAATTAAACCTAGATCATACTAGCCATAGTTTTCTCGAAGTAGGGACGTCGTGAATATATTGCCACGACAGTTGATACTTTGTAATATATACTTTATCGAAAGGCAGACTTCGTAAATGAAAGCATTGAATTGAAATTGCTGCTTTAGGTATATAAATTTTAAAACAATTTATGAGCGGTCGTCTGCTTCATACTTCACAACACCTCTGAAGGAGATTCATGCAGCATGCTCTAAGATGCCAAGGTTGAATTTGTCATAATTAAGTTATATCTACTGCTATCTGTCAGTTTATGCTTATGAAGAAGTCTGTATTGATAAAGCTGTTTGTTTTCTTTATAATTAAACTGGAATTTCTGATGGCTGTGTATATGGTATCCAGTGCTGTGAACCGCGAACCGCCTTAAGAGCACGAACTGATGAATTCAAGGTACAAGAATTCATATATGTTTACATGACATCAGTTATAGACCAGCCGGGTTTATATATATTTCCATAGTGCTTTAAATACATTTGCCAAAGACAGCTACTTTGGCACGCAGGCGGCTTTTTAATAAAATTCGGTTAGTTCAATGTAGCTATCTGTTATAAATTTATTCTTATGATTCCTGTTGCAGTATAACAAATTAATAACTGGAATTGCCCGATATCGATGTTAAGTAGGTTGGGCACATACATGATAGAGGCCCGAGAACCCATGGGGCAGCCAGTTCATTTGGTTGGGCCGTCGGCTTTCGGCCTCCCAGGGGGTTAGCCGGTCCTCAGTGGAAAGTTGAGGCGCTTTCGGCGCATTCTACGTATTCGGTGCGTGCGTCGGGGCAGAGTTGGGGGCCACCGGCCTGGCAGAGAGAGGGGGTCCGGCACTGCGGACGATAACCCTCTAACCTCTTTGACTATGCATGATTAGAGACCATAGTCAATTTTTGTAGAGGAGCTGTGGCGCCGTTAATCCAAAAAGCGTTAGTCTGACTATATTCTATACTGCTACACCGTGTTTGTATTACTGTTATATCCAGTTATGTAAAGAAAAAATTTACGAATATCACACAGGTGACAATGAGAAAATTATACATTGGTGGGTTTAATGCAAATTAACCGTTACATACTCAATTCTGCCTAATTAACAACAGCGTATATTACCGCGTTGTGTTAATTGAATTTGTTAGTCCCGTTTGTTTGCACGTGTGTTGTGATTAGCTCGCTTAGCTTCGCTTATTAGCACTTTATTTCATGAATTAGTTTGCATTTAGACAGTAGTTGAAGAAACAGTTGCCGTCGCGAGGAATCAAATCCAAGCGGTTTGCATTAGAAGAGTTACGCCCGCTAAAACCTCTGAGCTATGACGACGCAGTTCCTCGGATCCTTTAGGATCCTCACAACGCAAGCGAATAACAACATGCAACCAAGCGCACGCTACGCCATATAATACTTTGTATTGTATTAAGTTTACTTCAGAGTAACTATATGCGGTAAAGGATTATAGACCCCAGCTAGCAACATATCGCAGTGGTATTTTAGTCGACTTACAACTATGAGCCAAACATTTCGGGAGACACATTTTTGGCCAAAACTGAAATGCTCAGTTCGGAACTTATACAACACACCACAATTCGTATGTGTAACCATATACATATACCTGCGTATGTATGTTTATATATTCATTCATTTTTTCAGAATATCTAAGTGTAAATATTTGAAGGAGATCATATGCATTAATACAAAACATGACTTACTGTGTCTAATAAGCTCTGGACAATTATTGAGGTTTCGATTGGTGCGCCACCACTTGATCGCGTACGGATCAGTGCTTGTCTTGAACCAGCTTAGTCCAACCATACCTAAAGTCACACACCAGTTCATTTTTTATAAATTTATAAATTCCTAAATTGGCATGCAACTTTCGCACTTATTTTGCAAATTAGAATATGGCTTACCGACTGCCGTGAACGCACATTTAGGTTCTATAACTTCGTCTTACAAACTACTGTAAAATATTACCTCAGTGTTATCTCCGAACTGTGCAAAGGTATGGGTACCCGCCAGCCGGGCCAGGTATGTGTGAAAATCTTAGGTCGCTTGTAACCTATGGCCGCGGGTAACGCATAAATCCGCTCTTAATAAATACTAGCAAAGTGTGAAATTCTGCTTTCTCAGGAGTGACTAATCAATGTTGATCATATAGTATAAATTCCTGTAATAAAGAACTGTGTGGTATTTGTAATTCTTAGATACCGCCAAATTTTTGAATCTGGTTTATACAATGCTGATCAGCTATAAAAATTGGTCTGAGTCTTACGCTATACAATAATTGTGCTAGCATGTCAAAGTAGAATCTTTGTATTTTAGCTAAACGTGACAGCTTTTATCAAATAATTCGGCACCATCTACCTTTATCCATAGCCAAATATACAAATATACCTGATGACTGAAAATACAAAAACACAAAATGTGTTCTGTTGCTGCAATGAACTCGGGTTGAATGATTCAATACACATTTGCTAGAATTTTTAGAGCTACTTTAAGTAATATCGGTTCCGGAAAACTCTTGCTGAGAATAATTCTTGAAACTCATTATATTGCTGTTTCTTTGGTGTATGTACTAAAACGCCCTGTTTTACACCATAAATCATCTTACGCAAAAAATGAAGAAGTAAACGTGAAAACTTACTATGTCTAAGATTATTTTCACGAATAAAGCTGTCTAGGCTGAAAACTGTTTCGTCGTTAGTGCTATCAGATTGGCCGGGAATGATTAGATCGTCGAGGACTTTGCCATCTTTTTGCTCGAATACAATCACTGCTGACGGGTTTGGTGCGAACCGAAAATTATGTGGACCTTCATATTCGAGCTTCGTCTATGAAATAGAAGTAAAAATGTCCAATGTAATTTGTTAAAAACTTTGATGGTGTGTGGTTTATATGAATTATAGCTGTGGTCACAATGGTTTGAAATTTTTTCAGCCAGTAAGCTGTAAATATTACTTATTAGGGATGACTATTATAATTCCATTAGTCGGTACATGTGTGTTGTTTGCTTTGGTCTTTTCGCTGTTTTATAATGCAAAAACCATCTCAGATTCCTCATTCGACACCGCTGCCGCCTGTATTGTCTTCAAAGTATGATAGATAAATTCATTTAGGAAAACAGATTTCGTCACCATATGCGAAGGAACGCTTGTACCGTTAGTCGCTTACATATTTTGTTGCTGAACCAAATCAAACGACGCACTAACCACTCTGCCAATAACAGCGATCGTTTAAAAACAGAACCGCTTAAATCAGGGCCGTCGCGAGTATGGGAGTAGCTCCCTCCAAACTAGAATGTTATTGGCCCAACAGAAGCTATTGTGAGTGCTTCCCCAAACTATGGTATGATTGACACTTTCCTGACCTCTCTACATCAGTGATAGTTTAAAAACAGAACTACTTAAATGAAGGCAGTCGCTAGTCGGAAGAGGGTGGGCGGTAGATGCTCTCCGTGGAAGGGAGGTCGGGGAAGATTAAATTTTTGAAATTTCGTGGAACTAAAATCTTTTAGTAATTTGCTAAAATTTTGCACAATTTTTGCCACTTTGCGGTAAACCTTTTCCTAATTGCCCCTATTTTTCCCGATTTTACCGCAAATTTTGCCATCTTTGACCCTATATTTGTCAATTTTTTTAATTTCCCGAGGGCATTTGACGATAAATTAGGCTTGAAGGGGTCGCACCTTCAGGGGTAACCCTATTGATCCCCCTATTGGCAACTATGATGTAAGGGTGGAGCTTCCTCTTCCCATCCTTCATTGAAGGTGAAACTGTAAATTTGTAAATAGTAAACTCTTAAATGGCTGTATTCGACATGATTTTGTTCACCATGCGTGAGAAAAAATTGAATTTATGAGACCATTGAAAAGTGAGTGTCCCTGCATTTGGGAGGCACGGGGGCGTTAACGACGGCTCTGGCTTAAATGTCTCCAAAAAATTTGGTTTTAAAAATCACTATAACTATTATTTCAATAGAAACAAACAGATCAGGCATATCTCCAAGTGGTGTTTCCTCAAATACCGATTGATTGTGCAAAAATTCTTTTGTCTATCTATAGCACGAAGAAGTAATCATTTGATTGATGTATTTTCGCGTTTTTTATTCGACGAGTAATCGAAACTAATTGGGCGAGTAGCATTGTGTTTGCTTCCATAGAGCCACACACATAGTAAACCGCGTCCGTGTTCTATAATAGAAAACCACTAAGGTCGAATATGTTCATCTATCTAACACCAAGAAACAGCTATGTATGAATTTTTGCAGAATCCAAACCTTGGTAAATGTTCAATATATATCACCGTTATTGCTTTGACCAAACATCAACAAATTATATGTTCACAAAGATGTTCTTACTACAGTCTTTGTCGGGAAATTATAGAGCGCATATTGAAGTTTTCCAAATCCAATATCGATAATAATGATTGTATAATGTTTGTATTCGTCCATTTTAGCCCACCGAATTTTAGGGGCTGTACGAAAGAGCCAAGGCCTTTGTATTGGCGCAAATGGGCTTCCAAAAACGGTCGTAGTATTACCGTCTCCTTTATGAATGTGATCGCAACCTTCATATGACCCTAAGATGAAATATAAAATGTGATGCGAAGAAAAGACGTTTCAGTTAAAGTAAAAACACCGTAGTAAATGGATATTTAATCATTAGTAGAGTAAAAAATTTATAGTAAATATAAAGCACTAGCTCACTTTTTTATTTTCACTCTAGCTACATAAATAACATTGATAGTATTATAAAAACAGGTGCTGCATAGAAAACTACTGCAATGATCAAGTGGTTGACTTTTAAGCATTTTCCCTGATCTTTCAGAGCACGTAAGATTTAGACTTAATTTTTGAAAATAAAGCAAAATGTTTACAAAGCCAGAAATGTAGCTCAATTTTAGCAATATACTATTCCCAAAAATTGTGTTGAAGTTAGCTAACTTTGCCATATTAGGTTATAATTTCTGCCACGTTAATGTAGTTGTTTTATTGTAACATAAAATGCTGAAGGTAATATCAATAATGAATTGGTCAATCACAGTCAAGCTCTGCCATTTTTAAACTGTGGTTATTAGGCTAGAATGGTTCTATAGGTTCTTGGGTTGTGTAAAGGGAATCTGCTCAATGATCTTGTTTTTAGAACAACGTTATGTGTGGATAAGAAAAATATGCGTGTTTTCGATATTTCTGAGTACATCTCTGTTGCAACCGGCAATTTAGATCCTGTTGAGATACAGTAGAATCTCTCGCACCATTTCCACTCGATTTTTGAGTTAAAAGTACTGAACGTAAATACCGTAATTCTAGGTTCGCTTAGTTCCGTTCACAGCATTTTGCTACTTAGTAGCTGTCACATTAAACTTTTAGTCCATTATATCATTCAAAACAAAAATATTTATTTTTGGTGCTGGAAGTAGGTCATAGTTTGGGCAGTCAAAGGCTACTGCGTAAAAAGCATGAAGGGTTAACTAGGATTTTTTGAAATATTGGCTGACTCTGTAACATATACTTGCTGAATATGCATCGGTCAGTATAACAACCATGAGCGTAAATAGAATTAAATGAGTTATATTAAGATTATGTATGGCACGTTAATATGCTTGTTAATACATCAAGCACCGATAGTATTGGCCGGCAATGTAGAGTGTGGCACTGGTCATATTTCCTTTGCTATTGTCCGCGGAACGTCTTTAAAACGGAAACTTATTGGTCCGGTTTTCCCGGTCCTAGACCACTAATTAAGGACGAATTTGCTGGTTCAATGGGTTCCGAGAACATGACTGAGTTAGGTGATGTTTTGTGGTCGTTCACGTGGGGATAAGAGTAATTGAGCAATCAACCGCGACGTACCAAATCTGAAAAATGTCGCACTCTTCACTGGTGGTGATTATCATCACCTGTTGGTTATTCTCATTTGCATTAAATTCTCGCAGCTAACACATGCGTAGGACGAATACATATGTTACCAACACGCATAATTCAATATTTCATCGAAATAGGTTGGAAGGATAAGGCTAACAATATATGTTAGTATTTAAAACATTTCTGTAAATCATAACAATGATAAATTGTCAATTCACCATAAAAGTTACAAATCAAATATTTACCACTCCATGATGTGAAAATAAGCTCGGGAAATATTGTCAGTCCATTGAGGTAGTAGTCGTCAAAAGTATGCACATGAAACAGTCGCGAACCAAGGCTTTTGTACGGTTGAAGATAACGTGGATTATAACAGTGAAGCTAAAATCAGTCAATTGGCCTAAGTTTATTCTTTCCAGTTAATGAGAATGCATTTAAGTGTTGTTAAAGGATAAGTACAGCAAAAAGTGGGAGCTTAATCAAATAGTACCAAATTTGTCGGTATATAATTTTCAAAATTAACGATTTCGGGTTAGGAGAGGGCTAAACAAAAAGGACCGAAATGTTTTCATATCATATTCTAGATGGCTTTGTGATACATTCAAACTCAACTAGAATTTGGCTTAAATATATCCACCGAAACATCATTCCTTTGAGATCGTTCAGGATTTGCATAATTATGTTCGGTGTTTACTGCATTCAAACAAAATCAAATGTATAACAAATGTGCCGAAGGTCCGTCGGCTTTGGAGTGGCAGGTGGTGTCAGACGACGGGCTCGCGGCGGAGGGGAGGGCAGGACAAGGTGTAACTACAAATTTTCCGTCTCATCAATAATTTTATTTTATAACTTCCCGAGTTTAACTATAAAACTTTTGTAATTTTGCCAAAATCGCTGAAATTTTATGCGCGCTTTCCACGCAGAGGAAAGGATGGCGGATGCGGAGCCTCTGGCGCTACATATGAACTAGGGAGACCGATCCCCTACTCACTATGAGCGCCTAATATATATATATATATATATATATATATATATATATATATATATATATATATATATATATATATATATATATATATGTTATACTTGTGCTCGTGTGGCGCAGCGGTTAGAGCACGGTTTCACAATCATGAAGAAATGGACATGGTTCACGGAGGGGGTGAAGCGCGACCCACGATGACCCATGTGGTTCAGGACCCGCAATATTTTACAAACCCATCTATAACCCACGGAAAAACTGTGCCCCACCAGTGACCCAAGCGATCAATGCTAGTGTTTGCATAAAATTGATGCATCTATTTGAAATCCGGCAAAGTATTCTCTTTTTATTAATATTATCGTTTCACATTGAAATTGTCGAGAAGCACCATGTAACGAAAATTCTTTGTCACTTTGAAAATTCTTATCATCCTGTTGAATCTACCCATTGAACACTCGAAAAAAATATGATTTTTCAACTATATCAGTAACAACAAACATTTTATATACACATATATATATTGATTATATATTAGCCTTACATAAAGCATCTGGCCAAATTATGCAACATGTCTAGTGGAAAAATTTTCGCTGACAGCTCACCATTCAAATGTATATATGGCAAAAATTCTGTGCCATAAAATAGAGCTGCATAGTTTAATTAATTCGGATATGATTCACTTATCTATGTTTAAAAATGTCATGGTTATTCCGAAACGAACATATAAGTGGTCACAAACCAAAAACAAATATAAATATGCAGTTTTGAAGCTTTTGTACCGGCGTCAATACTAGATTCTGCGCTGCAACCGTTGGGTTAGCAATCTCACTTAATTTATAAATGCTTGAGATACTGGTATAAGTAACGCTGAGAAATTCAGTGGCTTGCTAGATGCAATCACTGACAAACACGGAAATTGTTGAATTTAATAACTGTTCTTCGCGAGCAATAATTTCGCGAGCAATTTTTTGGCATATACAGAGATTCATTGAAAAGTTAAAGACAAATTATATGAATTTTAGATTTAAAATAAATATAAAGTATATGTAATTTACATTTGGTTTGCTGAATTTATGCTGTAACATAATTACAACGTAGCACGCGACACAAATTAAAAGTTCATGGTTCAGAAACATATATCACCATGAAGTAGTAATACAGGCACCTGGTGTATAAACAGTCCTGTGAACAAGCCTTCTGTTTGGCATGTGTAGTCTCACGACTGACAATAATTTTGGAATAATCTAACCAATATCTCCTACATGATCATCCTGATGCATGAAAAATTTGAACTGAAACCGACTAGTTTGCTATAGACAAGATAATTTCAAGAAACTATTTGGGTAAATCGATTCGACAAAATTCTTGAAGTTTAATCGAAACCTTTAATCATAAATATAAGAGGATTTACAATTTTTTTGATTTAATTCGCTTACTCGCTGGTGTTTAAATGTCACGTATACTCTAAATTAATGCTATATTATATATTGCTGGTATGAGGACAGCAGTTGGTGTTGTAGTCAGGTTAGTCCTTAATGGTTGGGTTCACTATGATCTACTTAAATCCGGATGCAAAACCTTCATCTGATAACATCGAATGCTTGGTACTAAATGATTTACGACTACTACTGCAGAAACATTCCAAGTCGTTATTCGTTGTAGTTACTAATTCGTATAAATGTCAACTATTAGCACATAAAACACGCATAAACTCTCAGACCACAGACCCTGAATCCAAACTAAGTCAACACTTTCAAGTTTCATTTTCGATCCAGGTAGACGCAGCGTTTCAAGATCGCAACATCCTCAATTAAATGTAGCCTCGTGTGTAACAGATAATTTAAAATACAATTTGTATTTTCTTAAATCAATAACTATTCTGGTGTCGTCTGAGTATGTCGTGCGTGAGCAGACTTACAGTATGTTGCCACCGCGAGTGATGATGGCGACGTCGTCCGCATGATTTATCCCATTTACTACGTCCAAACCAAAACCGGTTATGGTCTGCGGCTCGTTGTTTTATATGAGCTAAGCACGTAGAAGGATCAGCTACGGAACGTTCGATGTCGAAATCACATGGATTATGTAGAAAACGGCGGCGTTTCGAATTAAAACAGGGCAAGTGGCACAATGTTAATAGAACTACAACGACAGTAGTTTCATAGTATGTTAGCGATAATAGCATATCTTAAGCAGTCATATCGTTGCGTCTTTATCAAAAATTAATCATCTTAAATGTATATAAAAACAAAAATTATTTATATATTTGTAGCTGTTGTCGTTGCAACCCACCTCAGTGTCATAATTGACATTCTTATTGACGATTGTAATAACACTATATAATTATCAATTTTTTTTCGCTAAAATACTATTTCAAGTTAGCGGTTAGAGAAAGAATTACGCCGGGGAATGAAAGCACGAGAATAATTTCGTGCATCTTTGGTTAAATTATATTTAGTATTGTAATACTCAATTTAGACAAAATCTATGCCAGAATGCGACCCACTTGTGTTGGCGTTATATCTTTTGATGGTGTTTAAGATATATAATTATAAACCGCGGAATATACTCTAGGAATAGAGATAATGCATGAGGAAACTTAAGTTGCGCAGCCTACCATCCTCTTTTAACATCATGCACAAAATGTTGTTAGAGAACAAACTAATAGTTACAATAGCCTAATGCTATTTCCAAGCATTTCCGTTCTGCGAACGCTTAGTATCTAAATACAAAAACGTTTTAAGTTACGTTAACACAATTCATCTTTTTACACTCTCACCATAACTGCGTTGCGAAACTTAAAATAGGCTACTTGCAGCTTGAAATTTTTCGTTATGATAACACAATTCTTGATATTCTTAACGGTCTGATTGGTTCGCGAACAGTTCTATGATATATACAGTTCTATAAATTTTGTCTGCGAACAGACCGAGCTTTCTTATGCAAAAATTGTTTGCGAAAATAGAGTACTGTTGAGATCAAGCTGTTTGTGAACACACATATATGTCCTAACACTACGTTAATAACAAAAACGGATGTTAACAATGCGTTTATTGTTCGCGAACGTATGTCCATATTTAAAATATGTTAAAATAATCAGGTGAGAAATCTTAATCAAATTTCAACCTTAAATGGGTGCGTTTATCTTTACACATAAAAACCTGTTCGCGAACATTAATGTGGTGATATAATACGGGGTAGTGAACGCGGATCCCCTACTTCAATTAAATTTATCACGAGTAAAATGCAAAGAAAAATGTTTACGGATGAAACCCAAAAAGTGCGCGAACATCATATTCGTACGTTCATTGTTTTAATACCTGTTTTTAAGCACATATATTAAACTGAAAACGTTCGCGAACATTCCTCATAAACCAGTATCATAGTTCAGTCACAGTAGCCATTCCGGAAATAATCAATTGAGTTATTGTACAAACGGCGTTAGCGAACGTTTTGAATATAATCTTTCTTGTGCGAATTATAACCGCAGATCATTAAGTTCTTGAACAAGATTATAAAACGGAAAAATGTCGTGTTTACGTTCGATAACAAAATCGAAAATTCACGACTTTAACCTTTAGTCGAGAAGTAGGGTGTTCGCTAACACTTTAGAAGCAATCAACAAGCAGTCTATTTCTTGTTCATTTACGTTATGGATGCATTACCTAAAACCCCCATTTTTTGTTCTCATATAATTTTATGGATTTCGTGCTCAGTACAGAAGGTATTGCCAATCGCTAATTTCAAAAGAGGATAAAAGGCGACCCGGCTTAAGTTTACTCATGCATAAGTTTGTGGTGTGTTCATATTACGTCCGTTCTGATCCTACATGTGCCCGTATTGCACATAAAGCGGTTACATTGCATCCAATTCATTGTATCCGTCAGACACTACTTTCACAATTTTGTCGCACTGTGCGGCTTGAAAAAATACCAATAAAACATACACACAATAAACGGCAGCGAAGCGCGAATTTTGTCCCCAAAGCTTTGCGATCGGAGAATATGCATGATAGTTTGTTACCGTGTCAGCTACATCTGCAGCCTAGAACTGGTATCGGGCTTACTGCTAGGTTTATTGAAGTAAAACACTGCTTAGAATATTAACTTATTTCTTCAAAACATATACCACAAATATTTTATTCAGCATTATTTCACCACTTAAGCAAGAGTGTACAAATAGCGTCACCGAAATCGGTCATTTTCATGAGTATGTGGCTCAATTTACCGACCGCGAAGGAGTAGAAGAACAAGCCAGCTAAGCCATGATTCGAACAGTCGACCTTCGATTGGAAAGATTTTTATCTACGCGGTCTCAGCCCCAAATATATCATATGGGCTCATAGCGGGGAGGTTAAGTTTTGCCCTCCGTATGATATCACGTATTTACCTCCACAGGCCCCACGCGGTGACGGTGCGCGCAAAACTGCAGCACTTACGAGCAGATTATCGTTTAAGTTTTGCAAAATTATGCGTTGCTCGGAAAATTATTAATTTCTAAAAAAATCTTCGACATGTAAACCCCCATCACACCCTCTGGCATAACCAGTCACCTCCCTAAGCAGACGCGTCTTTGAGCACCTTTATATAAGCTGAACCGAGACATTTCATTTTCATAAATCTACTAACTAATTTTTTTACTTTGCTTTCCAAAATTACAAAATTACGATAGACGGATGGTATGTTACTCAATAGTTTGCTGTTACCAACTGCTGTTGTTGAACTGCTACAAGTAGAGTTCGGTCAATTGCTTATGGCGATTTGTTTTGATTTACAAAAAAAATTGATAGAGCTGCGAGTTACATTTGCGAGGAAACCCCTTGTTTATAAACACATTGCTTCGAAATTTGAAACCTTTATGTATTACGCTACAGTTTCAACCGACTTCATATGCCCCATGCAGCAGGAAATTGATAAAACCTGATTTGGTCCTGTTCTATATATAAATTTATTTATACATAGTGTATATATACTATGTGAAAGATTGTTTTAGCAAATTTGCACAAATGCTACATTTACATGTGCACTATATATGCAAGCTCCATATATTCATTATTTTCTACAAATAGTAAATACTGAGTAAGTCTCGTGTTTTAAGAATATACAAACTGTAAAACACCAGGACACTGAAAACTCGCCGACGACTATAACTAACCCACCACCCGAGCTAATTTCTATATCAGGTCGTGCTTGCGTCACGGCGCAAAGCTCAATTGTGTTTGTGAGAACTGCGTACGCCAATCACTGTGTCATACATGTTCGTTGCTCGCGGTGCAAGATCCAACGGAAGATAGCCAGGTGCTCGGTGGGTAATCTTGTTGCAGGGAGGGAGGCCTGCGGCGCCTTGTAGAACGTGTGTGTTCGGCACCTGCGGCACAGTCAGCGGAGGCGGCCTATGGGGGGTCGGCGCCGAAGAGGTCCAAACCTCACGGGTGACAACACCACCTCCCTTAAAAAATCTATGTTTGCACTGATCTATTTGTGAGCTGTTGCTCGGCTCCGTAAGGGACCACGCAAATTTACCGAATAACAACGCGGTGAAACATAGCAATATTCCTTGACGTCAGTTGACATGGTTGTGCATAAAAGAGTTAAACTATGAAAAAGTAATTTAGTATTATTCTAAATGACTCGACGCGCGCCTTGAAAATGTAAAGTCTGCGTGAATATTGTTTCTGAGGAAAAACATACTAAAGGAAATTATATTAAAATTTTCATAATTTTAACACAGGATCGATATTCTTTAGCACACTAGGCACTACGCTGAATTTTTACCACACTTAATTTTTATGTCCGTGCCACTGGTCTATGTAAAGTGAGATTAAGAAGGTCAATACTTCCAGTAGTCAACTAATGACAAACACTATAATAATTTTGGATTTTATTTCATTGTTTGAATAAGTCGAGATGCAATGAGTAGCCCCATTGAAATTTGTGACAAATAGATTGATTCAACGAATTGGGAGATAAAATATGGGTAATCCTTGGCGCTATAATGCGAATTCACCGGCTAATTTCCTAATAATGAATGGAGCCTTTACAAAGTGAACAATATATGTTTGCAACTAAAGGACGTGTGTACATTAAATACTTGTTCTAAATTAAACCAGCCATTTCCAAACAATAGACGATAACAGCAAAATTTACACAAAGTTTTACTAAAAGTAGAGGGCTGGGTACAGGCTGTTGTCCCCTGACAAAAACAATTTTGTCGCGATATGTATATATTTTGTGTGTTCTCTATCTAAATAAAACTTACGTTAGGAAGTTTTGAACCAAATTATACAACAAAGCCCAAGTTATGATTAGTAATATTATGTGCATTTTTTCGTACTTTCATTGTGTATGGAAGTGTTATCCGCTCATTATCACACCTGTAAGTATGTTGATTTATGTTGTCAACACTATAAAGCTTTAACTACTAAGTTTACACCTTGCAAGATTACACACTGTAACATCATAATATGTAGCCCGGAAAATGGGCATTGATGAACTCCTGGTCGCATACGAAAGAATATAGAGACATTTTGTTTTACCTGAATATGCCGTGTTATGATCGCGTCTAACGATTAAAAAGAAGAACCACCGCCAATCCGTTATCGAGTCATAAATCTTGCAATAGATATTGTATTTCAGTATTGTATAACACATCTAGGCAACATGATAATCTATCTTACGTTAAAACTGTATAAATTTATTCAGTAATAATGATAAACGATATTTTGCTATTTTCGGTCGTTCGGTATTATCTGCGCTTGATGGTCGTCAGCGATAACCGTTTTCACGACTAACTATGTGAAGTTATCATGGTTGCTTTAGCACTGGTCGTGAGTCAGAAAAAGTGACCATAGTTTTATTGCTGAATAAAAGTCTGCATGCACCTATAGTAAAAACCAAACGGTAAAAATTTCTACAGTATCTTAGAAGTCCAAAAATGCTACCGATAACGTCTGAGCTCATTGTAGTAACACGGGAAGATCTGAAACGCAGCTAAGTGATCTAACGTTTAACAATGATTATGTGCGATCTGCACAATTAGCATAAGTCAGGCGTCAAATCGCAAAGTAAACAAAACAACTGCATAAATCAAATTCTTTCGTTAATTTCCTCTGCTCTGCAGTTCATTCTGTAATTACTCAAAGAATTCGTTTGTGTGTACAAATACTTTATTCTTATTAGTCTTCGAAATCCTGCTTTGAAGCCCACTGCTTATTAAAGAATTCATAATAAGTTGAGCAAATTGTATCTGAAATATACTTTATGCACTCATTATGTCCAACTTTGTTTATTAGTCAATATTGTTGTATAAAAGTATATTTTTACCACGCTACTACTTGGGTAATTTACCTTGTAACATATACGTTCTGCGGATGCCAGGTTAAAACGCCTTAATGTAAACCTTAAGGATAGCCTTTGTATCATTTCAAACAATGTATAATTGGTGAGGGATCGTAATGTAAAGGGTGGGCCGATACTGGGTGAACAAGAAAAATTACCCGGATAACTTTGATTCTAACAGGTATTATTACTGATTGAAAAATTGCTCAATCAATTCAAATATATATGCACCACCTTTGCGTATAAAAGTGTGTAAAAATCCTAGCATAATAAGTGTGAATATTAGATTTATAAACATATAATTACAAATTTAGTCAGTTCCTATGGTACATACGAGACTGTACATTTACTGCAGTGTGCTGCTTCTGAGACTCGAGAATTAGAATTCATTGAGCGTTGTACGCACAGCATGTTTACTAGCGTTTGCAGAAGTTTACCAAAATTACCGTTCGCAAAATTATATCTGTTACTAAAAAAATTTAGATATTTTGCGATACACCAATGAAATTTGCTATTGGCTATTCAAACTTTTTTTTCTGACGCTAGTTGCCGTTAGTTTGCCGTTATGCTTATACTATAATGATTTCTAATCGTATATTACTTTTGTAATCCCTGTCTAAGCAGTGACCAAACCATTTGTCAGCATTAATTATAATCTGTCCTGTATACAATCGTTAATGCGAACGAAGTAATAAATGCAATCGTACGTAATCTCTTCGTTAGTCGTCTTAGCTAATACTTAAACAATTCAACAAGATTCAACTTCAATCATTCAAACCACCTTTGCATTACGATTGCTTACTGCATGTTGAACAGATAGATTTTGACAGTTTTGCAATAGCAATTTTCGTAAACAATACAATTCACCTATTGTCAGAGACGTTGGAAGTAGATGCTATAGGATGGCAAAAACTTCAAGATCAAGACTCGGGAACAGGATTTAACAACTATAGTAGCTATAAGACAAAACGTCGTTTCATCCAACTACGGTGTTATTAATGCATCTTGCTTGCTCTAAAAAATATTTGACAATGTTATGATGCGCCTAACCAAGCCCAGCATATATTTTTTCTATCTTCCTAATTATGTCATCTACCCTCCGACATCTCCCAAACGGCATAGTGGCAAGTGAAGGAGGCTTGGAGCCAAGCGATTCTAGTTCAATCCGACGTGTCACTAAAAGGTTGTTCAAAATAGTACTAATACACGTTAATTTGACGAGGAAAGGCTTAATACAATAATCCGCCGTCATATTGCTTACGTAATAAAAGTAGTGAACGATACGATAGCGAAATGTTTCCGGTAGCATGTCAATATAGCACAAAATAAAAAACGCTTGAATGTTACATGGATAGCAAGCAAATTGCCTGATGAGAACGGATAATTACACCGTCGATCACAGTCTTCAATGTAAATTGTTAGTCTGCATTTGTACCCATGTATTTGGGTCACTCATGATGTGAATATCCACAATATTGGATATAGACAAACATTTCTCTGTAAAATGATTTGTATTTCAATTATTTGGAAGTGCATAAAATATATCATGCATTACGTACATAAAATTTCATCCAAATTTAATCCTAAATTATCATTATAATACACCATAATGTATAAATTAAAACATGTTTTTAGGCACCAGATCACACCTTTAATGCAAAAAATCTCTGAAATATTTGTGAATCATGTCACACCTTATACTTGTATAAAATACAGTATATTGCCCGCAGTTTTGTGGCCAACCCCAAGAGGGCTGACATATATTGCATTTAGTCGTAATCCAGCGTGCGGAGACCTAAAGGACCTAGTTCTGAATTCTTTATTTATTGTTTAACTAAGTATTAAGTCATAGGCGTTTATGCTTCGTCGGATCAAGACCTCCAGAAGTACATCTATTCTTAAGCGCAGGATTTTTACATGGATGTGCCAGTAGCTAGCAGTACATATTGCAAAATATCCTTTCACAACATAATATATTATACTTCAACTATATTATATAATATTGTATGTCGACGATAAGCAAATTAGCAATCAACCATGAAGTATACAAACAATGTTCAATTCATAACTTGGCTAATCAAAATATATGTATAAACTAAATAAAAGCAAGAAATTGATAGTGTCATGGTGTGGGTGGTCACATGTCAATCATATTAAATATCTCAAAATCCGGAAACAGCTTCAATTTATATTGTTGTGGTTAGTAGTGTCATACGCTCAGGTTGCGTATAAAGTGGCTTTATACAAATAAAAGATAACTGCGAAAACATCTGGGAGCGCAGATCTGAAGAATTGAGAGGTTAAGATGGACAGTAATACGTAAGATTTGATTTGGCCTAGCACTTATCTTGAAAAGGTAGACAATGACGTTCTACATTTGTCTATCCGGACTAAACGAGAATGGGTGACGTCAGTAGCACTGTCTAAAAAGTGGAAGGCTTAACCTATAGCCCTCATATCAGCTGACACGTATGTACACACGACAGCTTTCTGTATGTACATAGTGTGACTAAGGTGGGTTTAATTTCCACTATGTATGTATATCAAAGAAATTGTACTGATTGATAGACGTATTTTGAGGGTAAACCTGGATCACACCGTTTTACCAATTATTAACCTAATAACATGCTTATGAATACGACCTATGAAATTCTCTTTAGCTATCGGTTTTGTATTAATAGGCTAAAGTAAACTGTCGATAACATTAAATTCAATACCTCTTAACTCGAAACATATTCAGTCTTGTATAGCAAGTTGGTTTTACTGAAAATTCCGTTTCGCTCATTCTTAAAACAGATGTACCGACCGATTTCACTATTGAACAAGCTCTGGTGTAGAAATGTAAACATTCTACAAGATTTCTAAAAAAACTGTTTGTGCAATTTTTCTGAAACTAAACGAGTCACAGCGGTTTGTAGCTTGTCGACGCTTCACCAATTCAATAAAAAAGTATTTGGCGTGCATGTCGCCACAACGAAACTGTTGAATATGAAAATGATAAAAGATAATATAATATATAAAGAAACAAAAATATACTAGAGGTTAACAGAATAAGCATATAATTGTAAAGCAAAAGTGCCAAATAATTAGCAAGAAAACAGCAACAAGGGTCTAAGGGATTCTAAGTTATTTAATTTAGGAGTATTTTCGCGAATTAGCAGGTTTTCAAGATTTAGTAAAAGGCGGGCCGCGTTTGGATCTTGACTGTTAGTTTGTGCGATAACGGAAAAATCGTCAGAATTGGACTGAGTGTTGCAACTGTTTATATGTTGGTAAACTTCAGAGTTTTGTTATTGTGCATTGTTGAGTCTTCTTCCTGTTTTGGATGAGATACCAGTATGCTCAGATATCCTGGTCGTTAGGTGTCGGCGTGAACAGCCGATGTAGTCTGCTTCACAAGCAGAACATCTGAATTTGTATACGACATAGGATTTGAGCAGTTCCGGTACCTTAAAGGAGAAACAATGCTTGATCTTTTTTTCAGCAACAAAAACTATTCGGATATTATGTTGCGGATAGGATGTTTTAAAAAGTTGGCTAATGCGCCTTTTGATTTTGTTGGAATTATTTCCATGAAACGGTAATTTAATTAATTAATTAACTACACCATCGAAATATCGAAAATTGTTTTGTAGTAATTGTTTATGTCTTGATTGCGCGGCAACTAGGTTATCATACTGGGTAATGTATACGCCCAGCGTGCAAATAACCGTCATAAAAGCGTCTTGCAGCCCAAAACTTGCCCGTTATACCAAATTAATATTCATGTTAATATACCTAGCGTTAGCGAACCTCATCCGTGGCACCAGTTTAACATTAATTTCGACTGAACTGAAACTGAACTATATGTTTTATGAAAGTTTTCTATAGTTTGCGTTCTGGTGTTCACATGTTCATCTTAATATTTCTATTATTCTCATCTTCATTTCTATTATATATCATTATCATTTTATTATATATAGTCGTTATATGTTATATACATATAAATCTTTATATATTTACCTATATTACATACAATGTATCAGTTAATGCTATAATCTTTTTATTACACTATTGCTTATAAGTTTCGCAGCGTCCCATGGCGCTGTGGCATTCCATCTAGTCTTGCATCGCAAGTCGGTCGCCGTTTTTGATGGGTGGTTCATACAAATTAATACAGGCGCTAAATTAAATGTGATGTGCAGGTTTTAAAAGACTAAACGGGAGAATTACAAATAAAAGTTTTCCATTTCAAATGTCAAACTGTCACAAATCGGTTACATAATGTTTCTGAAGTTATCGTTAATAGTGCAATTTTTTGTTACTTAATGTTCTGGATGCGTTACTCAAAACACCAATTTTATGTTCTCTTATATGTTGACAGATGGCTAGTACGCCGAACAAGCGATATCTAATAGGTAATGACAGAAGGGGATGGTTGGGGCGCTCTTTAAGTTTATTCATGCAAAACTGTTAAAGTATGATGGATTAATGCCACGTACGACGAAGAATGATATCTTCGGTGATTGTCTAGAAAGATGTTTTATTTATAGTAAAACAAGACAAAAAGAGCGTCAAAACTTCTTTTAGTTCCACCAGGAAGTTTAAGTGCGATATGTATTTGATTACAGCTAACATCTATGCATGTGCTACACATTGCGTGTTCCTAATATTTATTCATGTGGATGATGGCCTGTTATGCATGATTCACTATTTACCTTCTGTAAAATCTGCTGCAAATAAACTCTGACATGTAAAACATAATTAATATTAAATGAATATTATCTAAAGCGTGAAATGCTTTAATTTCTGTAACAAAAACGCACATCAGTACCAAGGGTGACTACAAATACGCCCATATAATCGACGCAATAGAAATAGAAGATCCGAGTAAGAACAGTATGTTGAAATCTTTCACTTCTAAAGAAAAAACCACGCCCCATAGAGATATGCCGTTTTTCTAGGGCACTGTGTAAGATTTGTTCATATTTGAATCATCAGCAACATATTAGGAACATGTAATTCTTTGGTGCACGCTGTATAAAGTTTACATAGAAATGAGGAAATCATCATTACGCATGTGTAGCTATCATGCAATTGCAATACGCAGATAACAATAAAAGAGCATTGCAGCCGCATGGCACCTATATATGCGTAAAGATAAATTCTCTAACTGATCCATGTTTTTCGCGAATATATTTACAAGTAAAAACAGTTTTAATCAACCAAACAAAAGTTTGTATAATTATTTAAGTTTAACTCAAAAATTATCAACAAAGCGTTGTATCTCAACGGTCTTGCTTTGAGAAATGACAGAATTCTCAGCTTTTTATGAACAATAAGCAAATCAAATTCTTTAATTTTTCAAAACAGTTTTAACTGAAAATGCATTGACTATCAGGTGATTCAGAAAATATTCTAGAGGAAATTGTTTGGCGTTATTGCTTTTGAAATATATATAATGTAGATATCATTTAAATTTGTATGAAATTTCTCCGTTAAACTTTTAGTTAGTTAAATCCTTAGCAAGAGAACGCTGCATGACATTCATATGAATCGATGTTTTGTACAAATTTGACAAATTTCAAGGTTATAACAACCAATTTCATACATATTATTTCTAAATATATGCGGTATCAGTGTTAGAGAAATCGAAAATAACGTCGAAACTATTAAGTCAGTTACATATATAGACGTTGAAACATGAAAAATGGCTCATGCGGTGATAATCAGAGACAAAATTTCAACCATCGAATGACGATGTGTCATCGCGGCTGTCGCTTATCTGCTATAAAATTACAAAATATCGAAAATAGGTTTTGCTAACAACATTAATTATTGTCACTTTGCATGGTTAACGTAATAAATTTATAAGCAGTATGGTTTAACTATACAGCTGCTTCTATGAGTTGACAGAACTGTCGGTTTGGTTAATGTTTAGCGCATGGACACTAGGTAATCACAGCGACATTAAGCTTTCCACAAAATGAGCACATGCCAAAATTTGTCAAAATATTTAAATATTAAGAACTTTCTTTGTATCTGCCTAATTTCCAAACTTTCAGTTGTGTGTCTGAGTGAAAATCCAAGCTAATATAAGCATAGTGCAAATCAAGGTTACCATACAAGAACAAGGTAAGTCAATGGAATAGTGGCGGTTTACTCCAGGTGCATGCAGATATTAATTCAACATAAACGTTATGATCCCGCTTAATTATTATATTAAAGTGTTATTATAAGGCTAACCGGGCTAATCGGTTTACAGAAACAATTCCGTTTGGAACTATTTGAAACAATTGTTCCTATAAAAGTAAGCAGCTTCTAGAGAAATTTCTAGAGATAGAAAGAGAGAGATTTTGAGTGTTATTTTCAAAGTTAAGTTTTCTAGGTTTATGCCGATTCAAAAATCACTGGGATAGAGTTCACGAACCTTGTTTAAACGCCATCAGGACATATAGACTTGATCTTAAAAAGTACTTCTAAACAGTTTGTTTATATAATTAGAAACAATACCTTCAAAACCAAATTATACATCGCAGATGGCAGATCTAGCACAAAAAGCTCCACGGGGATCATGCATCATAACCACAGCGTCATGAAATTTTGCTTTAAGACGTTTATTTTAAGGCGGAAACTACTACAAAATATACCTATTTAGATGGTTAAATTTAAAAGCCGATTTGATTTGGGGTGTCAAATCCCGAGGATTTTCCGAATCTAAACGAGTCTGTTCAGATAAACTTGATCAAGAAGAAGTCGTTTTAAATCGGGCGGTCCCAAGTGAGTTTGGCCCAAACAAATTTGGCTCCAAACATGTCATTTCTGTTCGAGTGTTAGAGATGATTTGCATAAAATTGTTATATGCTGTTTTAAAAATCGCTCGGAAATGATCTATAACACCACTTGTATAACAAGTTAAATAAACTGATGTGGTGATGTGCAAATAGTAAGAATAAAGTAATTTTTGATAACTAAGAATGAAGATCATAGTCATAAACGTATATTTCAGTATATATCAAACTCAGTGCATCTGGCCGGTGGTCTTAAAAATTACATTACTGAGATCGTGTATAACCAGACATTTTTTGCGAGAAGTATCCTTTCAACCAATCATACATCAACATAACTGATAGCTTGAATTCTTGTCCACAAAAGTGTATTTAAGCGTTGCTAATACTAGATTAGGCTAATTATTGTTTAAATAAATAAATAATGTCTAATATTGTGTTAAATTCGTTCAGTACAACTATAAGTTGTCCCATCTGGACACATAATTCCCCGAGCTCAGCTTGTGGTCTGGTATTTCATCTGCTAATTATTGCAGCGGATAACTAATGAATATCCAGTGCTAACATTAATCGTTTGGGTTTGTCTTGAAAATATTCGTGTGCTTTTCTAAAAACGAACAACGTTGCCTACAGTCCTGACCTGACAGCAAAATATACTTATTGAGTTATTGGATAGTAATACGAGTTAGCGTAGCAATATGTTGATATATTCGGATTTATAGATTTAAGTATACCAGCAATTAGAACGCATTATGATAAAGCGTGAAGTCATGGGTTCGAATCTCATCTCTGTGGAGATTTTTTGACATTGTAAACAGTTATGCTAGCTCTAAATCTATGGTAAGTAATTAGTATTTTATTGGTGTTGAGTCATGTAGCTGTAGCAGTGAAAACACAAATTACCCAGTGGGGTAGTTTTCTACTATATTTCGACAATATTATGACAATAGTTGGGATGACAGCGTAAAAGCTGGAGAAAAATAGTAATTATCTATCAAGTTGAAACACAGTTATACATACGAGGAAAGACGTTATTTCTAGCGTAGGACCATATTTGGTATCAGTAAGAATTTCGAAACAAATTATCCCAAACAAAGACGCTGAATTTCTAGTTTAAAGAGTCTTGCAAGCTGTTTCAAAGTTTTACTGGATTCCGTATTGTATTGCACCAGCCTTTAGTTTAGTTACATACAAGATTACACTTCACAATGGTGGAGAACAAATATTGTAGTTTTTGTGATAACATACAAGTTAACGTTTTCAGAAATATGCAGTCGGAATACTACAAGATTTGTCGCTGTATTCTCGAAATAGTGGTATCTTTGATCTACAACAGGCGTATCGCCATTTCGAGCAATTCCCAATAAGTCAATTTCTCCATTTCTATAAAGATAATTTGTTCAAGAATTCTGGTGTTCAAATGGGACGCATATTATGGTGTACGTCAATTATTTGTGTAAAAAAGCTTAAATCTAAGACAAACTTCTGAGAATTAAATTTTATATATCAACCATAAATTTTACGAAACGAAACGTACTAAAATCTTTAACAAACCAACAATTGTTTTACTGCAGTAAAAAATGATCATAGCATTAAGTGCCTTTGTAAAAACCGCTCATATTGTCAACATTACATAATACAATTATCCCAACTTGAGAAGCAAGCCTTCTTATGCCACATAGTTACGTCGAAGCTTTAAATTATTCAACGGCATAATCATATGGATGGCTAGAATATATAGTTGATGACAATATAGAACAACCAAAGAGCATGATATAAGTGAACGCAAATTATATATCGTTACAGATGGTTATTCTCTCATGAGTACCGGCAGTCAGGCACATGTAATACACTAGTAGCGGCAGTTTTTTCACGATCAAGTAAGTGTCGGAAGTTAGAATTAAGACAGAATCTACGGTAACGATGAAACTGCAAAACTTTACGTTATCACAAACGTAATTACTACGATTGTGGAAAATTTGTGCAAAACTCTGCGGCAAAATTTTATCAGATCACAAGAATATTTCTTCAATGTTTTGGCCAATTAAATATACCAACAAAACAATTGTTAAGTCGGGTAATCTATGGTCACGGCCCAAAAAATTGATCACTCTGTTGGAATAGTACCTGCACGTGTGTACTTTTTATATATTTACTCAAGCTATTTAGCAAACCGCAACACAAAAGTAAAAATTTTGCCTAATACCAGCACGAAACATTTTATAGCAATGAATATCGCGGTATAGATACTCTACATGTTACTTAAACAACGCGTAACATTTTTAACGTCAAAATCATATTCATATACAGGTTGTCTCATAAGTAACGCCCCACATTCAAACTGTCGCTGAGACTGACATAATACACTTACAACCCTCATACCGTCAGTAACTATAACCGAAAATATCATATATATCTACATATAACAAAATGTCTGATACTCCAGTTAATTTGGCTCATCGAATAAACTGCAGTAAGACTGTATTCAGATAAAGAAAATAGCCGTAAATTTTTTTGTGATACTGGTCCTGCGATACCGATACATCTTCACAGATCCCGTTATCATAAAACATAAACAATTAATAAAATGTTTGATCTAGCAGGTTCCGTAGCTGACTTGTCACGAACGGGACAGCGCCGACGGCATCTAGTGATGCTGCGACAGCTGATATTTGCTATCGTCTGGACATATTCCGTGAAAGTCAATTCACCGTCGTGCTGTTTCAACCGGCATCAGCAAATCGTGTATTTTCCCATTGCTAAAAGTCAGGGTTTAATACCTTTGAGACCTACGTTAATTCATGCTCTGAATGAGGATGATTACGATCTCATGGTTGAATTTTGTTAAAAATGGCTTAGCTGACGAAGTAATTTGGTCCAACGAAAGTATATTTAAACTGGACGACCACGTCAGCAGGTATAACTATGTTTATTAGCATGCAGAAAACCCTCATAACACTGTTGAACACCATATGAATGTCCCTGGTCTGATAGTATGTGTCGGCATGTGGCGTGGTGTATTTTTAGGCCGTCATTTTTGGGTGGTACTGTAAATGCAGACAACTATTTAGTGATGCTGCTAAATGAATTTTATCCTAATATTCAACAGTTACAAAATATTGATAGACTTCACTTTATGCAAGATGACGCACCTTCTCATTTTGTGATGACTTTGCACCCTTGGTTGGACGAAACTTTCCCGGACCGTTGGCTGGTACTCGAGCCTTGTCGAATGGCCTCCTAGTTCTCCTGGTTTAGCTTCCAGACTATTTTCTGTTTGATGTATTGAAGGAGAAGGTATAGAAACACAAGCCGCAAAGCCGTTTGTGTTCGAAAAACCCTATATAGGTGGTGCTCTCCCTTCTGGTGCTTGACATGGTTCAGAAAGTCTGCCGATGCGTTTTGGACAGGAAGAATTCATTGATACTGGAGGCGCCCAGGTTCGCACTTAGAATAATTTTCATTCATCACAAACCTAACTTTATATAAGAGCACGATCATACCAAAACACTTTTAGATATGTTTATTATTTGGCGTGCCGGGCACTTTAATGCTGGGACATTACTTATGGGACACCCTGTATAATATATACAAGTACAAAACCAATATGTTGTAACAGTACTCCCAGCCCACATCTCAATACCTTTGAGACTTTTATTACATTAGTAGTGCTTATGATGGTTGTTTTCCATTATCCCCATCAGCCCGCGTTTGCCCAAAAATAGCGAGATTCTGGAAATTTCGGTATTTTTTAATCCTCGAGATCTCCCCTGATCATTCCAACCAAAAAATCTAATTTAAAATTTTTTTTTCGATTTTTTTGGGTCACAAGGGTGCCTCCCCAGTTGGGAACCCAAAAATCTTTTTCTTAAAAATTGGATTTTTACACATCATTCGAAGCGGCTTGACGAGCTGAATCAAATGGTATCATTTTAACGAGGTCCGGTAACCGGGTCCTAAGCTATGGTCAAAAGCTATCGGAGGCTGAGAGGCTCAACAATTGAACAGTTTTGACCATTACTTAGAATCCGGTTACCGGACCAAGATAAAAACATCACCCGTCGATTCAGCTCGTCAAGCCGCTTCGAATAGTGGGTAAAAATCTAATTTTTAGGAAAAAACTTTTTGGGTTTCCAAGGGGTTCTTGGGACCGAAAAATCAAAAAAAATTAAAAATTCGATTTTTTTTGGTTGGAATGGTCAGGGGAGGTCTCGAGGATCACAAAATACCTAAATTTCCAGAAACTGTCCATTTTTGGGCAAACGACGGCTAACGGGATAATGGAAAAGAACCCTTATGTTAAACTGTAGAATGTGCAAACTATATTGATGTTGATAGTTTGAGGCATTCATGAATCTGGTACGTTTATGTAAAATAGGAGATTAACGCATTTGGTCAAAGTAACTTTAAAACAAAGCGGTTGTGCTTTGTTTGCAAGCTAAAACAAGCACATTAACACAAAACATTTAAAGTCTTGAAACAAAACAAGTTATGCTCAACGGAAGCCATATATTATCGCTGTAGCTGCTTAATCACAAACATGCATATTTAAGCTTTTTAAAGCACACTTTCATAGCTGATTTATCATAATGATAATTGCTACTACAGATAAACTACTTGTTTAAAAAAGAAAATATACAAGGAAAGCATTAGTTTCTCAAACATAGATGATATAACATGTTTGATTTTAGGCCAGGTTTTAGTTATTCTTAGACTCTTTACATGGGGAATGTTATCAACTTTTGCTGCAATTGAACTTAACGCATAGTCGTGCATTGCAACTTTATAGAAAAAATTTTCTTGGAAACTGATATCAGTGTAATTACTCTGCGCAATATTGTTCTTTGACAAATTCTATGTTGTTTTTCATAAACAGATATATATATATAATAAGAACACCCAAAAAGAACAAGCTTATGTATTCTTCATGACACTAACATTTCCTGGCATTTCTGTCGACATGATGCTGTAAATTATCGCGATAGCTTCCAATTGTGGATTCAAAATTTCCCGGTGGGGGTGTAGAACATAGGCAAAATGTCAAACGGACAGCAAAAAAGTTTCTCGTCTATGTTTTGGGATGGGAAAAGCGTTATTCTGCTGTATAAGTATTGGTTTTACTACCAGTATCCTTGTCCTGGCTGCCTGAACTACCAGTATCATCATCCTGACTGTTCATCTTTCGTCGAATGCCATTCAGTATAAGAAACAGATTACAAACTTTTCAACATTTAATCGACATTGCACTGCAAGATTTCCCCTTCGCTAAAGGGTACATCGACGATATTATTGCGCAAACAAAACGGAGGAGGAACTTTTTCGTTACTTGCAATTAGTGTTGGAACGATTTCAGCGATTCAAAATGCTCCTCAACCCTACTAAAAGACGATTTGTCAAACAGTCAGTTAACGTTGTCGGTGTCAATGTCTCTAAAGCAGGTCTCAAGTCTTTAGCTGACAAAGTTTCGTCCATTGACAAATTTTTCTTACCAACAACGGCGAAAGAACTCAGACGCTTTCTTGGAACCGTCGTATTCTACCAAAGGTTCATCTTTAATTTCGCAGCTATAGCGGCAAAACATGCCTCGCTGACCCGCACCACAAAGAAAAATTCAAACGTGACTGTTCAATGGAATTTTAAACCTGGAATTTCGTGATGCAGCGACTTCAGTGGCACAGCTCTACACCGACACAGCACCGACACTGCTCTTCACAAGTACTTTTTCAGAAACAACGATTCCATTTCACAAAATACCGTGTATCGATTCAACAATCGTATACGACGCCTCCCGAGAGCAACTGCGTCCCTACGTGCCAAAAGCAATACGAATGAAACTCTTCAAAGAACTCCACGGCCATCCGCATCTCGGTATCAGAGCCTCGCAATGTCTAATAATCGAACAATTTATATGACCGGGAATCAAACGTGACGTAGCACCATTGATCAAGCAATGCGACTGCGAAAACGGTCAGACGTCAAAAATCGGCAATCGGAGCAATGCTTACAACGTCGCATTTCCACACGGTGCACATCTATATCGTAGGTCTTTTGCCGCCATAAAACGGTTATCGATACCTCGTAATGGTAATCGATCGTTTCACTCGTTGGGCCAAATCAATTCCCGTGTTGGTTATAACGACATCATCAGTCGCAACCGCCTGCCCGCACGGATGGGTATCACGTTTTGGTATTTGTCGAATACTGTGTTCCGATCGGGGATTACAATTCGTCTCTTTGGATTCACTTGATTCAGTAACCAATGGCGCAATGCAACGATTCCACCGTATCCTTATGGCTGCACTAACAGCTCATGTCAAGAACCGATGTTGGTATAATGGGCATCCGATGGCCATGCTTGAAATGCGGTCAGCCATCAACAAGGATGTTACGGCCCTGTACTGTTTGTATGCGAACCTCAGTCGAATTACCCATCAGTTTTTCGCGCCAACGAATAAGAAGGTCACGATATAAATCCGCAATACATGCATAAATTTTACAAAGAAACAAGCAAATTCTTGCCTCCTGCGCTCCTACATTCAAACGCATCACTTGTTTTGAAGGATTTAAAATCGTCTGATTGTATATGGATTCGCAACGAGATCCATCGTTCATTGTAATTTCGTTATGCCAATCCATACACAGTCGTGGTCAACGACGATAACACAATCACAATCAACGTGACGGCGTAACCATAAAAGTGCTCATCGACCGATGCAAACCCGCGTTTTAGAAAACTCTGTTTCTATGTAGCGAAACACGCAGCAAGCGCAAGTGCACAAAGACGTTCGAAACCACCACACAAAGCCAGGTGAACATCATCCGTACTAACTGGGATCCATCGTCATGTCGAAATTTCCTGGTTATCCGATATGGCCTGCTACCATGGTAGGTTCAAGCAACCAACCGACACAACGACTGTCCAATTTTTCTGGTCGGACAAGTTTGTGTTTTTGCCAATCAATGACATGTGCCCTTTCGACGCCAAGTATTCCGGCAACATGGAGGCACTCAAAATGTCGTGCTTTTGGCATGGGAGACGGTTGGCGAACAGAATCCTACAAACCGGTTCGTTTCGATCAACGCTCAGACATGCGGTACTTCAATACAGCTGCTACGCCTTAGCGAAAAATGACTGAAAATATTTGAAACATATTGAAGTTTATGCCAATCAATCATGACACTGATTTTCATAATTGTGATCATTGAACCTATATAAGCTGACATAATTTCACGCCAGCTAATTCAGTTTATTCATTTACATTTAGAATTCGCCATGTTCTCGCCAGCAGTTGTACATTCTATTAAGTAACTATACACTCTTGTTCTCTAAGCCTTGCTGCTTCTATATTTCGCCTTATTGTTTCTTCTATTTGTTAAATAAACTTTGTTGTGTGCGTTTCGTGTTCGGTTTATTCAACACGAGACCAGAGCAACCCTACAAATATGTCTACTTTTTAAACGTTATATGTTTCCGTGGGGGATCCGTTGAAGTCCCTTTTATCATCCATTGTTAGCTTCGAAATTACATTTGATACCTTTTTCCGAGCTTTACTAGGTTGTTCACGAGTACTGTTCGAATCATCTGTGTTTACAATATTTTTTATTGCACTAACTGCGTATAAGAGTGGCAGAAGATGTAGCAGTCATGCATCTCCTTAATGGTTATACTTGCCACGACGAATTTAACACCTGAAGACATATGAGGTGCAACACTTAAAGATCGGTAATAAACCATTTACCTTTATTGCTAATACAAATACAATAGCGCATTGGAGAAACTTGAAAATGTCGACTGAGGTTTCCATCCAATCCGCAAGTGTAAAATTTTATCAGCACTAATATGACATAATCAAATTGTGACAGAAGCTGATTACCGACGCAGATACATAATATTAGGAAATAAATTTATTATATTATAATATCTTCTGAGATTCGGTTAGACTCGACGTTTGCAATTTGCAGTCACTTACAGCATAAACATAGTAGCAGCAGCAACCGAATTGATGAACATGTTTGTTTTGACAGATTAGCGTGCCCCCGTGACCGCTGAACAAGTGACGCATAAACGTCGCAAATGTTTCTAATTATACAATCATTCAATTAAATACAGCGCTGTAATAGATTATGCCATATGGGATACTCTGCCGAGGAAATAGGGAACAAATTCAACAAAAGTCAATATGGCTTTGAGAACAGTATCTATCTCTGTGTGATTGTTCGTGAGCAGAGCGGTAATATTCAATAGTCATATTAAAATAATCCTAATTTTCGATGTGTTCGGGGTAGTCCCTTCTGCAAGAAGTCTTATTTCCTCATCTGTTAAACTGTTTACTAGCGATATCAGGGCAAACTAGCGGATGTTGCCAAAATAGTCGAGCTGCATATCCCTCCGAATTATGCGGTAATCCTTCAATATGCACCTAAGATAAAACAATATATTCGGCTACTAACGTTTCTCGATACAGTAAGCGGTTTAGCTACGCTGTGTACGCGGTATTACTATATAAAATGGAATTTGCCAGAAACATGCATGACCGCACTACAATTATTTCGGTTTAAAGTACGTCCACACAGTCCAAAGTATGAAGAATTATTCGAATGCTAAACATTTTACGTCGACTTGTTACGGTTAATTAATATAAAATCGTTATTATTAAAAGAAGGCACTAATGGTGCATACCGTGGTGGACAGAACTTGCCTGGTGCAACGCAATTTTCAAAAAACATCCACGCTAATTCGTGTATGATAAGGTCAGAATTTGGTACTTGTCCTAGTTAACCGACATCTGAATTACACTTGCACTAAGTCTCAAGCAGCAATAAATGCTTTGTCTTGGGATTTAATTTCCGGAAAATATTGAATTGTTGCCAAAAAAATTCTGCACTCTCACCAACGTTGAATTTTCTTTTGGCGATACCGAATATCTGATATTGTCGGAATTATCACCAAAGATTTAAAATAAACGTTTCTGGTGCCCAATGTATCGGATTTCAGATCTTTTGATTGAAAATAATTTCCCGTTATAAATATTTATGTAATACAGATTATGTTAAGGGGTAATGGAAAAAGCCCAGTGCTATTAGCGCATGCGATGGGAAAGCAGCCATTTATGTAGCAAACAGCATATTAATTATTTGGGTCAAAATGTGGATTGGCTTTTACCAAGCGGAATTTCCAGGACTCAGCAGCTGGCCCCGCCCACTGGACTTGCTCGCTGCACTCCAACAAAGTGGACCGCAGTAATACTACATCTACACATCTATGTGCAAGGCTACAGATTGCTTTGAATTTTCAATGCATATTTGATATATAATTTTAATAGCAATTTAAAGCACCAACGTATTTCGTCAACGGGTTAAAACGTCGGTTTGTATTAATGTAATTACGGTCCATCTACAATTGTTAATTGCAATTTATAAGTAAAATGTGTGGTATTATATCCCAACAGATTTTTTCTATTAGACTTTTAAGTATCTTCAATTGCAGACTGTACAGTATTTTAGATGTAAATTTATGGGTTAAAAGTTAATTACTAAAGTTTTAATTGTGGTTTTAAGAATTTAAACGTTAACAATGATAAAATACTTGTATACAATGGTTGGGCTGAACTTAGCTAAATGTTGATGCCAAATTATGGCATAAAAGTTTATGCACTGTTCGTTTGATTGTTCTTTTGGCACGTTTAGCGTTAGTTGCTCTTAAATATTATAACACACCTCGATACGAATATGATTAAACCTAAGAACCATGAGCTTTCGATACAACAGAAAATGGAGACAATTAATAAGCTATATTTTTGGTGGCATTTAATACTGCTCCATAAATTAACAGACAATTAAACACTGCACACCAATGAACGTTTTTGATGACAATTCAAAATAGTTTTGGTGACAAATAATTTGACATAATCGTTTAGGTTTATATAATATTTGCTTTGTACTACCACAAACTACAAGCATTTGTAATAGGTTTAATTTAAATAAAATAGCGCAGTTTGTCAAAATATTTCTGCATAAAATACAAAGCAGTTAACAGGCTTTGTTAATATCACAAAATCAGTAACTACAAATTAGTTTATTGACCAAGCGCATACTGGCAACAGTGAGAGTCAGCGTAACGAGATTTGAATCAGAAGTTATTAAATATTAAGTGTTGCGCTTTTTAACAATAATAAATTTTGTTAAAACCATGCAATGCAATATGTTGCTCTATATCAAGAATAAAGAATATTCTTGATATTTATTACAAGATTTGAGGTTAAAGAATCTGCAACTACAAAAATTTGCTTAATGCTAGCAATAATATCCTTTCTTATTAACTATTAAAATTTTATGGTCACAGCGGTCAGGCTAGGACATTCTTTTCGAATGTATTCTGTCTGTGTATGTCAATTCAAGTCAAGCCAATTTACTAGTAAAACAACTATATAAGACGATTATGAATATATAAGCATAAAAATTTTCATAATAAACTAGTAAATTTATAGCTAACAGAATGGGGGAGGTACCTACCACCATTTACATCTGTTATAAGTTGCTGTCATATTTTAATGATTTGCTGAGGCCTCCCTGCATTAGTAGTTTTTTTAAAATTTTAACGTTTGCGGCTCCAACGAACAGCTGTCTGTCCAATGTGTCGGGGAGATTATTCCACTCGCTAATGGTACGAATGGGGAGTGCGTGGCTTAAAACATTGTTTTTGGCTTTTGGCTTGCGAAGTCTTAGAGAATGTCCACGTGTTCGCATTAAATCATTTAATTGCAAGTATTTAAAATGAAATTGGTATTGGTTTTCACTGAGCAGTTTGAATATTGTGCAGAGATCAAAACACAACCTTCATAGTTCGAGTTAATCAAGGTTCAGGAAATCTAACCATGTTTTGTAGGGCGCGGGTGCCATTTTTGAGTTTCTATAAACGCGCCTAGTATAATACCGTTGAACACGTCCAACTATATCTATGTCTCCTTGGTATAATGGAGACCATACTTAGGTGTATGATACATAATTATCCTTATTTACGATGTCGGCATTCCCGCTTAAGCCGCTTAGGTCAACATATTTTCAGTACATTATTACTAATTAAGACTGGGTCCAATTTTTAATCTCCGACATTGTCGTCGAATCGCACTACAAAAGTGGCGTCCGACATGCGATGCTAGAATAGGGGTAAATTCCAATTCGCCATTCAGCGTTACAAGCGTGGCTGCCAAATATAGAAATAAAATAAACATATCAATTAGCATTTGCACTGCAAAGTGCTAAAGACATTGCACGCAAATCTGTGATGTAGCACGTAAGTCTACTGAATAGCGTTATCCATTACAGAATTCAAGTCGATTTGCGTTATATGATGTCCTCGGTTAAAGTACAAAGTCTGAACAACCACCCTCCGCCCTTCTGTTTTGAAGGAAACTTATATTGTTTAATTTGACTCACCGAAATTGGTTTTAGTAATTATTTATTGTAGCCATAAAAATTATAGTTGACTGGTATAATACATTTGAAAAAGGCGTGTTAGTGGCCGATTGGTAAGCAGCTCGCTTGCAAAACCTGATCTGGGTATGATCCTTCTTTTGAAGATTTGTTTTCTTTTGTCTTTTTCGCCAATTTAACTATAACCTACAGAAAAAAATTCAATCAATACCGGTGACTGAATAGCGTGAGAAGAGGCAACGAGTTACCTTGTGCAGATATTAAAAAAGTTTGATGTGCCAAGAAACGTGATAACATTCAGTTGAAGTTTGAAAACGTGATTCATAATACTGGTAAATTAATTTTTTGGATTATATATGTAATGAACGGTGACAAAACGTTTTGGATGGACACGGTGATGTTTACGACGCTGGATTAAGTTGAGTGTAGTCGATGTTTAGAATTTGATCTATTTCTGTGGAAAGTTATATTGGAATCACCGACCAAGCAAACGAACTGTAGGAAAAGTGAGAAATAAAAAGGTCAGAATGAAACTCGATCCGCCAGCATACGGCTATAATACTAAAGCGATGCCAATAATTCGCTGACACAACTGCCAGATCGTTTTGTTTTCCAACACATTATGAAAGATGAACTTTTATTTGCTATGATTAATATTAGGAGTCCCATTTGTCCAACGTTAAAATAATAATCAGATTTATTTTCTGCGACCAATTGTGGTTTACAAACTATAGTGTCATCTAACTATTTACGGGTAATTCCTCTCATGTCCATAACGGTCATTCTAGCATTTAACTATGTATGTCAATGTTTCCGTACAATGCATGCAAACTTTATACGCAAGTATATATGACATGATTTATATTGCAGCAATGGCCGCGTGGCTTAGCGCGACGTTGACAGTGGTGTGATGGTAAATTACGAGCCGCGAACTTTTTGTTTACAAGTTTTCACAGCGGTCACAGTGTTAATACATTTCTTGTTTTCTCAGCGTGTGCATTGCGAAGGATGTTGTAACCGTGTGTCAAACTATCTGTTCTTCACTTCCTCTTTCACAGATAAATTATAGTTAAATAAAAAAATACATGCCGGTAATAGATCTGATACTTACTGATAATAACTATATTACCTAGTAAGCGCTAATTTTGCTTTTGGAATATACCTTCTAAATTGTTTGCAGACCTATGCGTGGAGAATAAGCATAAATGAAATTTCGGCACTCGGCACTGTGAATCTTGTGAAAATAAAGTCGTAACAATTCAAACATAAACCTAAGCACACCACGAAGCTACGAAAAAATTTGCAGTTAATTTTTAACCGATATAAACTTGAAAAACTTGTAAACTGCTGCGACATATTTCTTTAATATAAAAGCAGTGTCGGACAAAATAAATCCGTCCGGAAACTTCTTTGCGACAGCCGACCTGGCTGAAAATATTTTCCTTAACATTATTCGGAATTAAGGTTGGTAGTGCATTTAATTGCCACACATTTCGCTGCTGTTATTCACACTAAAAATAACTTCTGTAACTCCAGTAAAGGCGTGTTCACACGCTCAAACTATTTGCTCAAATTTTAATCCAAATTTGAGCTAAAATTTTGATCAAAATTTGAAAGCGTCTTTTTTGCATTTTTTGCATGTTTGAACGTGTGAACACTGTTCAAACATTTCATGAATGTTCCTGTAGCCAATCATTGACGAGATGTATTACCTGGAACAGTTTGAGCTGAAATTTGAGCTCAAATTTTAAAATATTACAATTTTTATTTAAAAATCACCGTCAAATTTTGATCAAAATTTGATCAAATTTTGAGCTCAAAATTTGAGGAAAAAGTTTGAGCGTGTGAACACACCTTAAGATGCACAAATTAAAAGAAGCTAAATGTGATATGAATGAATCTTTTACGGTATAAGACATACACCGTGCTGGTCGGAGTGATATTATATTATCGTAGTTTATAGCAAGCTGCTTCAACCTAATTAGTATAATATAATCCACGTTTGCTTACATAGAACTAATTGGATAAAATTCAGTAATCCAGTTATGATGTTTGATTTTGTAGCATGATTTATCCATTTAAATAATTTGTGCGTGACGCGGTGGTTAATTTAATTTCTACTCGTTCTATCTGGCAGGCGCATTCAGATTTGACATTTTATCTAAATAACACTTAAGCAAGCTTATCAAACTAACACTTAAACAATATTTAGGCAGAAACTATTGATGCAGCTTCTATTATAATTTTAATTTGTCACAATTTTGCAAAACTGGGCGCTTCATCCGATGGCGAGAGGATTTCGGTCCTCGGCATGGCCCGATCCAGCCCTGTGAGCCGACACCTGATTACTAACGGACAGAGCCGAAATGTTGCAGATCCGGACCGGGCCGACCTCGAGTTCCACCGCGCCTGGCCAGTCCGATTTCCAACCCCTGGCCGAAAATTTTCGGCCCGTTCTCACATTTGTGGTACACTAAGTTTACAATACACGTAATAAAGTGAGAAACCGTATTTAAAACAAATAAAAATTTACTTGAAGCACTCTTTCACATGTAAAACATAAACCTGCAAAATTCATAACGGTGTTTTACATAATTCAAAAGTTATGACCAAATACCTCCTACCGATGGTACGGTTGCTTGGTATAGTGAAGAAATTATTTTTGCTGCAATGTGGTTAAAATAACCATTATCTTGTCCGCTTTGATACATATGAAAACAATTACTGCAAATTTTTTCGTAGCTTCGTGGTGTGCTTAGGTTTATGTTTGAATTGTTACGACTTTATTTTCACAAGATTCACAGTGCCGAGTGCCGAAATTTCATTTATGCTTATTCTCCACGCATAGGTCTGCAAACAATTTAGAAGGTATATTCCAAAAGCAAAATTAGCGCTTACTAGGTAATATAGTTATTATCAGTAAGTATCGATATCTACGGCATGTATTTTTTATTTAACTATAATTTATCTGTAAAAGAATAAAAACAAGTAGTTGACACACGGTTACAACATCCTTCGCAATGCACACGCTGAGAAAACAAGAAATGTATTAACACTGTGACCGCTGTGAAAACTTGTAAACAAAAAGTTCGCGGCTCGTAATTTACCATCACACCACTGTCAACGTCGCGCTAAGCCACGCGGCCATTGCTGCAATATAAATCATGTCATATATACTTACAGTATAAAGTTTGCATGCATTGTACGGAAACATTCAAATTCATAGTTAAATGCTAGAATGACCGTTACTGGACGTGAGAGGAATTACCCGTAAATAGTTAGATGACACTATAGTTTGTAAACCACAATTGGTCGCAGAAAATAAATCTGATTATTATTTTAACGTTGGACAAATGGGACTCCTAATATTAATCATAGCAAATAAAAGTTCATCTTTCATAATGTGTTGGAAAACAAAACAGAATCTGGCAGTTGTGTCAGCGAATTATTGGCATCGCTTTGGTATTATAGCCGTATGCTGGCGGATCGAGCTTCATTCTGACCTTTTTATTTCTCACTTTTCCTACAGTTCGTTTGCTTGGTCGGTGATTCCAATATAACTTTCCACTAAAATAAATAAAATTCTAAACATCGACTACACTCAAACTTAATCCAGCGTCGTAAACGTCCCAGCATCCATCCAAAACGTTTTGTCACCGTTCATTACATATATAATCCAAAAAATTAATTTACCAGTATTATGAATCACGTTTTCAAACTTCAACTGAATGTTATCACGTTTTCTTTGGCACATCAAACTTTTTTAATATCTGCACAAGGTAACTCGTTGCCTCTTCTCACGCTATTCAGTCAACGGTATTGATTGAATTTTTCTGTAGGTTATAGTTAAATTGGCGAAAAAGACAAAAGAAAAAACAAATCTTCAAAAGAAGGATCATACCCAGATCAGGTTTTAGCAAGCGAGCTGCTT
>JASANE010010840.1:0-65860 GCA_030248225.1 Trileptium ribeirensis
TCTTAAGGGTACCGCTAGTTACATCGGACGACGTCCGGCCTTACTTTCGGATATACAACGTCGGTTGGAACGTACCAGAGTGCAGCGCACACATGAGACTACCTCTGCCGGAATATGCCACGCGAGTAGAACAGGCCCGATATGAGGTGTTGAACCTGCACGCATGCAACACGCGACCTGGCATTGCTTTTTGCGAGGTTCACGCTTTGGCTACCGACCATTCGTCACGCTGTTTGGACTGGATCATCATGGGCGAAGATGCTCCAGATGACACGCGCCGCATTTGCAGGAACAGCGCATTGGTTGGACCAATGGTCAACCATACCGACGTGTACACCACCGCACAAGGGGTACTAATTCGAACCGCCGAGCCCAAAGCCGTGGTCTCCAAGCAAAAGCACCTCAGCCATGTCACGCGCGGAGAAACCATTATGATACCAGAAAATGGAGTCTTATGGTTGTCCCACAGCAATTACACTCAACTAGTGGTCGGACCGCTAATGCTCGCCAGTACAATAGACGCACAGGAGGTCACCGTTCACGTCGGACCTAACATCACTATACATGACTTCCCAGATATTCCTCTTCAACCCATCACTTGGAGCTCATTAGAACACGCCAAGGCTACCAACTTACAGGTCCAACGGATAGCCGACGAGCAGTTGAAGAAGGTGATCGACTTCCCATACATCGCGACAACGGGAGTAGCTCCTTACCTTTGGATGCTCGTTGTGCTAGTAGTTGTGGGCATAGGGGCTATCATTTACTTCAGGAAGAAGGCAGGCTTCTGCCCTAAATGTATAAGAGGACGCTTACAACGCTGGTGGCAGCAACGACCATGTAGCCAAACAAACCCGAAGAGGCTTGAGTTGAACATCAAAACCGGGAACGAGTATGGTACTCCAGACGCAGTCCGACCGGCAGTTTCAGCTCCAGCCGCGTCCACGGAACACCTGGAATTGCGGACAGTGAGCCCTCGTCGATCGGCTCGACTAAATAACCCCAATGAGGACGAGGACGTTGTTCTGGTGGAACCTACGGAACTATTTGCAGTACCCGAGCGTGCGCAACGTAGGGGACATCGCACGATATCTTACCACCGACAAGTTAATGCCATGCACCACATAGACGCACCGTTGCTCATCAACGCTTTCATTTACCGGACACCGGTACTCACGTTGATCGATACAGGCGCGGACGTCTCTATCGTATCACAACATTTGGTGAATAAGCTAGGCCTTCAGCCCCGCCCAGACGACTCGACGCGGATAGTATCGGCCACCAAACAGGAATTAGCACTGGACGGTAGCATAAGTGTACCCTTATCGATTGGGCCTATCAAGGTGCAAACGGAATTCTTCGTTACCCAAACCGCTCCGTACCATTGCATTTTAGGAACCAATTTCTTGTCGCAGCTGCCAAAATGCATCATAAATTTCCGCGAGCGCTGTTTAGAGATTGGTATAGACGAGGAGGAAGCTAAAATACCCTTCGCAGGCTTAGAGCGCTATGACCCACCCTTAATAGCAGTGATGTGCAGAAAACTCACCACCATAGAACCAAACACAGAAACATTTATCAACGCCATCCCCGAAATTGCTGACACAGGCGTAGGACCCGCTCTATTTGTCCCCGCTCCCGAAATGACGGATATCGCAATGGCACACGCATTAGTGCTTAGGAGTCAACGGACCATACCGATCGCAGTAATCAATTTTGGTAACACTCCGGTCACCATATACTCAGGACAAACTATCGGGCACATAGAGGTTATGAGCAATCCCACAATACAATTCCTTAAGGACACTAATCAAAATTTAATACGATACGAGGAACATAAGGAGGCTAAACAGCTAAACCATATCACTACCCACCCCGAGAGGATCATTGAACACATTGAGGCAGGCAAGCGCTCCATTGATCACGAACGCGCTCAAACAGTATTGAGTAAAATAGATTTCGATAAGACACTGTTATCGCCTTTCGAATTAAAACAATTGAAAACTGCAATTGCTGAAAATGCGGACGTATTCAGCACGCATGATTTTGACCTTGGACGATACACGGAACACCGACATCGCATAGAAACAGGGGACGCAAAGCCAATCAAACAGGCACCGTATAGGCTGGCACATTCCTTACGCGAACCACTTAGGGAAGAACTAAATAGCATGCTAGACGCAGGCCTCATAGCCCCATCGAGCTCACCTTGGGGATCACCAATAGTCTATGTAACAAAGAGTGACGGCTCTCTCCGACTCTGTGTCGACTTTCGGAAGGTCAACACAGTAGCAGAACAAGACGCGTACCCACTGCCACGCATAGATGATATACTAGGATGTCTCAGGAATACGAAATTAATGTCCAGTTTGGATCTAAACAAGGGATTTTGGCAGTTAGAACTAGATCCCGAAACCAAAGATAAGACATCTTTTGTGACGGTACACGGACAGTATGAGTATAACGTCCTACCGTTCGGGTTAAATTCATCCCCCGGAGCCTTTCAACGCTGCATGTCAATGATTTTGAAAGGGCTTGAGTGGGAAAAATGCCTAATATACATCGATGACATCCTAGTTTTCTCACCATCATTCGAGGCCCATCTGGCAGACCTGATTCGGGTTTTCGATCGTTTCCGTAAGGCAAATTTAAAACTCAAACCCTCAAAATGTCACTTCGGACGAGGCAGCCTCAAATACTTAGGACACATAATTAGCACCGAAGGTGTCAAACCGGACCCAGAAAAGGCGATAGCCATCGAAGAATTCAAACGTCCGGAAACGTTGAAACAACTCCAAAGTTTCTTAGGACTTGTAGGTTATTACCATAAATTTATCCAAAACTATTCGGACATCTGTGAACCATTAAATGAACTAAAACGCAAAGACATGGAATTCAAATGGACCCCTAGGTGCGAGGAAGCCTTTAAGAAATTGAAACAAGCACTACTAGATGAACCGGTCCTAGTTCACCCTGATTTCACGCAACCGTTTATCCTGCAAACGGACGCTTCCGGATATGCAATGGGTGCAGTATTATCCCAGAAGACTAAGCAAGGAATCAAACCCATTGCATACGCTAGTAAGGCCCTCCTTGATTATCAACGCAGGTATCCCGCAATAGAAACTGAAGCTCTCGCTATTAGATGGGCCGCATTACATTTCAAGCATTACCTTGTAGGGCACAAGTTTCACGTCGAAACCGACCACAAACCACTTAAAACCCTGTTTGACAAACCACCCAGAAACTCACGCTTGTCCCAATGGCGGAGCGAGCTATTACTTGAATTCGGGGGATTCGAAATATTATATAGACCAGGCAAGGAAAATGGCAATGCAGATGCTCTGTCACGCGACCCTAGATACGACCCGTCTGTGATCGGGGAATGAAGTGACACTTACGAAATCCTTATGATGGGTCGAGGACGACCCACCGGACCACGCCCGCCAACAACCTGCGCAGCATGGGATCAATCGCACCTGCCGTATCCCGTACGCACTGTTACACCGCTTGCGACCGGTGCACCGACACCTATAACAGGGAGCCCGATGGCTCCTCCAGGCCAACCCAATCCCGAAGCAATCCCATCACAGCTAGTCGCTGACACGCAAGCAGCTACAGTACCCCCAGCAACACTGACTCAACAAGCAGCAACGTTAAGTGCTATCCCAATAAGGATGGATCCAGGAGAAACCCCAGTGATGTCGGTCCGTACTACCACTATCCCGGGTCCTGACGGCAGACCTCAGGCTCGAGGACCCAAAAGACCGTTTCGCACCGAATCAGAAACAATGGGCCTAAGAGCAACCACGCTACCTACAGAGCAAGAATTTGATAGACTCATGAAATTGATGATGCATTACGAAACCGAGATACTACCAACCGTCCGAATTGAGGACGCACAGGACACTCATGAAAACATATATCTGCCGTTCTTTTCGGACCTCCCAGATTTTAATTTGGTACGGCTCTTACCATATATTCAACGAAATGACCCAGAACTGGGTCCAATTTGGTGGTATCTTTACAACAAAACTCGGCCTAAAGCCGAATTAGGGGCGCTAAGGATAGAAATGCGCGCACATTATTTTGAATTGGCAGCGGATACCAAAATATTATACATGCATCCGTTGCAACCCGGAGATATAAATTACAAATTATGCGTCCCTATCACGCTCGTACAGCAAATCCTTAAACATGAACACAACACCTTATATGGAGGACACCCCGGCCGTGACCGGCTTATAGCTAAATTAAAACAATTCTACTATTGGAAAGGTATGTCCGAACACGTACAACAATGGATCAGGCGATGCACCCTATGTCAATCCGCAAAGGACCCAATCTCGCGGATAACCACAGGATTAGGTAGGGTTCCGTTGGCAAATCAACCAATGTACCGTGTATTTGTGGACATACTGGATATTCAAGTTAGGTCACAGGCAGGCAATCGTTATGTTATTGCATTCATAGATCAGTTCACAAAGTTTGCAATAGCAGTGCCAATGAGGCACCAGGATGCTAATACAGCCGCTCACATATTCTTATATGAGGTAGTTAATAGGTACGGAGCTCCCAGGGAGCTCTATTCTGATCGAGGAGGCGCCTTCACAGCGCACATGTTCGAAGAGCTGTGTCAGGAAATGCACATCTTTCGTCACATGAGTTTAGCCTATCACCCTCAAGCAAATGGGGAGATTGAAAGATTCAATAGGACACTACTATACTTACTACGAGTGAGTGTACCACAAAATGATCACCACTCATGGGATGTATCCCTACCATTCTGCATCATGGCCTATAACTCTTCGGTACACACAGCAACTAAATACCCACCCTTTTTGCTAATGCATGGATTTTATCCTAGGTTGCCCGGAGAATATGACACGCATAGTGCTGCCACTGGATACACAGGAGCACATTCCTATAGGGCCAACGCGCAGCGCTGGATGGCTTCTATTAGGGAGCGTGCTTACCAATCAATGAAAGCCGCTCAAGAATTAAATCGGCTAAGATACGATAGACGAGCTCGCGAACCACGCTATCACACAGGAGAATTAGTTTGGGTTTATAGACACGACACTACACCAGGAACATCTAGGAAGCTCACGCCTCGATGGTGTGGACCATACGAAATATTAGGGATCACCCCGCCGTGCATGCGCGTACGAATGCATTCCAATCCAGAAGGCATGGCCCATGTCGTACATATTAACAGAACTAAGCCATGCTTTAGGGCATTAGACCCAGTACCCAACGTGGGTGATTGGTTAGGCCAAGTACACGCTTCCGTACTAGAGCGAGGTCTAACTGAGGCAACCCAACGCATTATCGCTGATAGGGATTTCGTCACCGAGATAGAGCCGGTAGACGAAGTAGCAGTGCGCACCGTAAGAACAGCAGTCAGTGATAGTTCCGATACGGAAAGTATGGAAATGGGTGACCCTAACGACCCTAATTTATATCGTCGGACTTACGCGGAAATCGAAGCCGAACAAGCCGCAATAGAACATATCGAGTACCGGACAGACGACTACGAGCCTCAAAATCCAAGGACGGTCAGAAATCGGATCCCGCTAACTGACCCGGATAGGGAAATAGAACCATCATGGCCACCAATAGCACAGGAGCAGGTTACTAGTCAGGAAGCCTTCTCATACATACCAGAACCTGGTAGTCGAGACACGCAGGTAGAGTACGGACAACATACAGTGCCAGTGACCACGATGGAAAGAATAGTGGCTACCAGCGAGGAAGTCCCATTTGGCGTACCAACAGTAGGTGTTGGAATACTCGAGGGACAACATTTCTACCCCGCAGATATCACGCTATCTACCACGCCACGCGGAGCTTCAGGAGGAATCGTCGTACCAGGACCATACACCTCAGGGGATCTACGCTACGCAATCATGCTCGCCGCGCAGGACCACCCGCTATTCCAGTCGCGACCGGCCGAACACATCATGGCATCCCGATTGCGAGTACCAATGGAGATGGCTACTCAAACCATAGGGGACTATACAACAATGCGCCCTTATAGCGCTCCACCAGCAGCCGCTAATCGGCCTACGTCCCCTCATCAATGGGTGTTTCGCGAGGCACCCATGACTCAGCCACCTCTTGGGTCACCAATATCCAGTTACTTGTCGGAAACCTCCGGAGAGGGTACGACAATAGACGTACGAGCAGCTGAAGCAGACGATGAGCTGACTAGCCAAACCTCGCAGGAACCCTCTTCAGCCGAGCGACACGGTCAGGCCGGACTAGGAACATCAAGTAGTGGTTCTAGGACACCCACCACCCAACCAGGAGCCTCCGACTCATTTAGTGAGTTCACACTTGCCAGTTCAAGCAGCGAAACACCAGCACCTCGGAGAGGAACAGGGCGCGCAGTAACACTAAGTACCCCTCCCCGCACCCGAGCACCGCCGAGCCAACAAAGGAGCACGCGAACACCGTCAGAAGAACGAGGAAAGGGTCTTGTCGGACGGGCCACCCAACGGAAACAAATAGTGTCGACTCGAGGCGGCTCAACTATTCAGTTCACCAGCACCGAACAACCGGGACCGTCCACGGTAACCATTACCGAGTTGGTACGCACCACAGCCACTACCACCTCCTCAGGAATAATACGACTCAGTACCACGCAGGCAACGGCCCCAACCAGGCACCTTTTGCATCGACAAGCTAGAGACCGGGTCTCTAGGCCGTACGGTGCAGCATCGGACGAGGAAGTAAGGGACGCCTTACGCAGTTCTAGACGCGTGACATTCCAAGAACCAGTGACAACCATTAGCGACACCGCGGGAACCTCAACCAGACTAGCTTCCGCTACACGCACACAATCAACTAGCGTTACTACCTCAATGACTAGCGCGCCAATACCGACCCCAAGATCACTTTTGACGGGCGAACGCTCCCCAGGTGGAACTTTACCACCCACCACGTTCCCACGCTACCCCTCTAGCCAAGAATTGCACCCCGCCGCTTGGCGACAACGCGTACCTCGACCACCACCCCACGAGGAATCCGAGTCCGACGAGTCGGACCCGCAAGTGGACTAACTTACTCGACATAATGGCACGTACCCCGGAGTAAAGCCCAAAATTCCCAGAAGACCCGGAATAAGAATGAAAATTAAGGCAGACCTAATTTTCATTCATATTGCATAAACTTACCAGTGTTTCCTCCATTCTAGATGCGCCGAAGCTACAGTCTCAACGACATCCAAGCGCCCCGAATACCGCAAGGTGTGCTGCACACCCCTGCAGTGTGCGATGGTCACCAATATCCGGTCGTCCCCAGAAGCCGCATGAGCAGCTCACGTTTCTGGGAGGCTGTTGCGCCGGAGCGGTCAAATTGGCCTGGATTAGCAAATGAGGACTTTCTGCACTGTGACCTCGAACACGATGGCCGGCGCCTCAACAGCGCCACCGAACATTATTGCCTGACGGTGTTAGAATTGTTGGGTTTCACCGACGCAGTCAAGGAATTGATGAACCAACGCCTTTCGCCAACGGCGGTCTACCTACGCAGTCTGGCCCTCCTCCGCACCCTGCCTGCAGATACCCGACGGTGGCTCAAATCGTACCAGCCACACCTACTGCGCCCGATCCTACTGGGCAAATTCATGCAGCTTGAATACTGGGAGGAGCTGGACGATTCAGGCTACCGACCGCTCCTCTGCGACTCATTCGATAACTTCTGGGGCACGGGTGTCCACCGGACCGAATGTGGCGCGGATCAACCGGCGTATCATAACGTATTAGGCCACCTGCTGTGCGACATCCGGTCCTTCCACCGCGACCACTTCGTGCGGTGGCCACGGGTTATTATCGTCGGCGACGAGCGCGCCTTGCCGTTGTTGGACGTAGACATCAACCACAATTGGTTGACCTTCGTGCGGCCCGGGCTCAACATGGTCGCGCTGATCCAGTGGGCGAACGCCTTACTAACACCACAGACGGATTGCGTCGTAATCATCGGCGGATATCGAGACGTCTGGCACTTACCAAATGAGACGTACTCGCCGAGCACCTACATTAAGCGAATCAAGCGCCATTTGATGATCCTTGATCGGCGTCTCCGAGCACACTCAACTATTGTGCTAACTGCCCCGGCACCACACTGGAACAATTTCAAAGTCAGCAGCCCGGTCTGGTTCAACGAACTCGCCGCGCGAAAGGCGAAAATGGTAGACGAACACCAGGCCCTTCAAAAGGTTATCATGCCCAGCTGGCCCACCTCGCTGCGGGGGATTGAGGCCTGGGATGCGGTTGGACCGTTTAACCGACATGAAGAACGGCAACGGTGGACCGAACCAGTAGTGTCGCCGCTATTCTGGCCAAAATTCTGCACGTGGACTGAAGAACTAATTCAAGGTATGGACACTCTATGGCGCATGGGTGAGGCGTATGAGTACTGTCGAGACTGGCCCCGTACCTGGCCAGCATAAGCCGTACCAACTAAGGAAAGGGAAAGGGAGAAACATTACCCGTTCTAAGTAATATAGGAAACAAAGATAAACTAACCTCAATGGGACGGCGCTAACACCAAATATTGCATAAGGGTAGTACTGCGAGCGAGGCGAGAAAAAACAGCGACCTTATGTCAAGATAACGCGATTATCTATTTGATATTATCCTTGCAGATGGCCAGCACCTCCCAACGCCGACGCAGCGACGAAGCTGAACAGGTTCGAAGACAATCCGGCGGGGGCGTTCCAATGGTCGGACCATTCGCCCCGCCTGAAGCGGTTTGGTTCCAGCTCCCAACGATTCCAACCTATCACGTGGACTTAACTAAACCGTATGTGACATTCTTGATCCACGGCACCGAATGGCCGGAACTGTCGAACATGCACGAAGCATCAGTGCCATTCGCCCACGATGGCAACACTTTATCTACCGTCGAAAAGCACTATCAAATACAGGTGCTATCGTTGTTGGAGCTGACTGACGCGGTCCGCGAGCTATTGCTCATGACTGGCTCCCCACTACAGCTCAAGACGCGAGCTCGGGAACTGAAGAACGAGCTCGTAGATGGTATCACCCAAGCTCGCATCAAACCGCTGCTCGAACATATTATGCGGCCAATCCTGCTCAGTAAATTCGCCATACCGGAGTATGCGCGAATTTTGCGGCTCACCGACGGCCAACAATTGTTGGAGGCTACCACGGACAGCTTTTGGGGGGTCGGGCGTACTAACCAACAGTTGCAGCGACATGAAGCCCCGACGCGCTGTCACAACGTCATGGGCCGGCTCCTCGAGGAAGTACGGGACTACCGTGCTACGGGTCACGTTCGTTGGCCCCGAACAATTGTAATAGGTGACGCGCTGGCGCTACCAATCCTGGAAATGGCCGCCGAACAGAAATGGATCGTCAATGGATGGCCCGGCTCCACTTTAGTGCGATTGTTGCAGTTGGCCAACGCTATACTGACCGCGCAAACTAACTGCATCGTTATCCTCGGTGGGTTTCAATACGTGCACCGCAAGGCCCCAATGGAGCAGCTCCACGCCGCCTTGCCGAATGCCGCCTTTCGAAAATTCAAGCGGCATCTGGGTGTACTTTCCCGCCGAGTCGCAGCCACTGCGGCTATTGTTGTTGCACCACCGGTACCCCGATGGGTCGCCACTAACCAAGACGCCTTGTCCTGGACGGCTGAACTAAAGCATTTGATGGCCAACCATCGACAGCAGCATGACACGTTCCACAATGTGTACATGCCTTCCTGGCCGGTCGCGTTCCACACTGCGGACGCGTGGGAACGGGACGAGCCACACATGGAATGGCAAGAACGGCCACGCTTTGAAGAACCGACGGTGTCCTACTACTGCCGGCGGAATTTCCGTGAGTGGGTAAGCCGTTTGGTTAGGGACGCCGAGTTGGGCCGCCTAACGCGTTAAGCGCGATACCGAACTCACGAATTAATGCAAGCAAGGTGCACTGCGAGCGAAAAGGTTCATGCGGGAGGTAACAAACAACCGCGAGCGAAACGTAGACGAGGACAGTGACAGCGAGAAGTAGAGAGAAAAAACGAGCGGAAAACAGCTGGGGAGCGACACGAAGCACCCCTTTAGGAACAACCCCATCTAAGACTAAAACAATTAAGAAACACTAGTAGCATCAAGTAACCTAAGTCATAGCAAAACCTAAGAAATAAGATTGTCAAAGCTTCAAGTCTAAGTGAAAACCGTTAATCATGGCGATCTTAGAGAAACTCTATGATTCTCGAGGAAGCTGCTGGGTCAGGCACCCCGGCAGCCGGACCCTTTCCTGGGGGTGACCAGAGACCAAACGACCCGGAGGTACGTGCTTGCAAATATATACCTATATATGTATATACATTCTGCTATAATTATTATACAATAATGCATTGTTATATGTTTTAATATAAAATAAAAAACTATATTTATGGGCATCGATACAAAATGAACAAGAATATATGTAAGAGGAAAGGAAAAGATTTTACATGATTTCAACCACTTTAACAGTTTAGCCCATAAGGGAAAACTCCAAAAAATCCGGAAAATAAGGGAGAAGGGGCGACGTTTTCACGTTTTCTAGGCGTAAAGAGATATCAGGTCGCCCTTCTGCCCTGAAATTTACAACCTTTTTCTAGAATTTATACAAATTTACTGAAACTCATCGAATTTTACTAAAATTTATCGAATATTTCTGGAAATCTGACAAATTTTCTCCAAACTTCAAATTTTCTTCAAACTTCCCGCGAATTTTCTTAAATTTCCATGCATATTCTTTCAAAACCTTTGGAAATACTACGTGAATTTCATAACAATCTCCGAATTTTCAAGCTAAATCAGATAATGGGCTGTACATCTACGGATTTAACGGCAAAAATTTCACACAAACTTATATTCCATCTGATTTACACTCTTACCCTAAGTAAGGAGTCTAATAAATCCAAAAATTTTTAAGAGATGTAACAGCCCAAATTTTATGAAAATGGTAGGATGCTTGAGAACACAAAAAAGTTGTGAAAAAAGGAGGGAATGGACGACCGGATACCGGTGGAGTGTGGCCTCCATCTGAATTGATATAACTATGTAATGTTGTACTGATTGATAAAAATAAACCATTGTATTTCATTTATATTCTACTTGTAAGGTCACACTCCACCGCCCGCAGGTGCCCGGGATGATTTTGGCACCAAATATGAAAGAAAGGATCACTATTAGGGGTGTCCGGTCGATCCTCAAGAAATAAATGGATGCCGTGTTTTGCGTATAAACTATTTCGTGTATTACGTTACAGGATGTTATATTTGTTGTAGAGAACGGGTGTGCGTTCGGAGAGGCCGGGGACCAACCGATTTTATCGGGATTTTTGGCGTTATAAGAAAACTGGTCACCCTGGGCCGATCCCAGAGCACACGTCAAATGGGCATTACCGTAAGCATATCTGCTGTGCGTTTTGAGGAGCGTCACGTATATTCGATATGTATATGTTATGTAATCATAGCTGGGATCAAGGGATACCAGGACAAATCAAGGAAATTTCTTAAAGCAGGAAAGCGGGCCGAATCAAATCTGGGTCTTTGAGCAAAAATTTTCTAAGGCATTATTTTAGGGTGTGACACAAAAATTCAATTTTTGGGTTTTCTACTAAACTTAGGGAGATAGGGGTGACTAAACTATCTTAAGGACGCTGCTGGGGTGTCAAATTGTCCCGGCGGGTCTAAAAATTTGGATCCCCTAAATACTTACGGATCCCCAAACAGGCGCTTAAGCCTCCAATTTTCTAAGCCCTAAAGGGTACCCAAAATATTTAAAACTCCCCGATTTTTGGAGCCCAGGACACTTATCGGGTTCTCCCCTAACAGTTTGGTCGAAAACCGGGGCCGCCCACCCCCGCGGGTCCGCTCAGGATCCCTTGAACTCAAGCGGGACATCAAAATCCTCCGTTTTGGGCGCCTAAATCGGCCTCTAACAGGCCTCCTATAAAAGAAATATTATATTTTAAATTTTTATCAGTAGCCGGTCTGCCAGGGCATGATTCTGGTCCTGCCCCCGACCGCCTACTGTTTTTCGTTCTCGAGATATCGGCAAAAATGTGCCGATATCCCTATGAGAAAACGGCGCCCTGAGCACCGTTATATTTTGCTTGTAAAATTTCTTCGCCCCGACCAGGGCGAGGTTTAGTTGTTTACAGGGCTTTTTAGCACGTTTCGGCCACTGCCCAGCAGCTTTATCGGCAAAATGCCTTGCTTTATTGGCCGGCTCATATCATGTTGTGCTGTCGCCGTTGTTATGTTGGCATAGTGCATCTCTGTTTATTGTTTTTGTTATATGCTCGTTATGTGTTATACATATTATTCCTGCCAAAGTACTGTTTGTATTTATTTTAAATTTTGCTTGGCTAATTTTCAAGAACAAGGAACGGCGGACGGAATGAGAAAGAAGGGGGGCGACAGCAGGTATAAAAGCAGGAGAGCCCGTTAACGAAAGGCGGGACCAGTCGAGCGGTTAAGCCGAGAAAGTTGGCGTGTTTTGTTGGCGGCTGTCGCCAACGCTGTTTTCGTTTTCTCTTGGTTTTGCTTTTCTTTCTTTTCGTTTTCGAGCCTGGGGAGGTTTCTTCACATTGCGGACGCGTGTGAAAGACCCGCCCCGTTTTCCAATTAGTTTGCAATTTCTCGTTCGAGCATAGTACCAGGGACAGCCCTTGCGGGTGCTGTGGCGTCCAACGGATGCCTCGCGCTCCCGTAAGTGCTGCGCCCGCGCTGGGGGAAAAGGGAGCTGAGTTCGGGACCAAAATGAGTAAAAAAACGGGGTCAAAATTGTGGAGAAAAAAGGGAGAGGGGTATTCTCGACTGGTTCCCCGTCCGCCGGGTGGTGTTTTGTAACGCTCGGTGGACGTATGTAGGCATTTTGCGAAATTGTCACATTTTTGAAATAGGCGAGTGACACGTACCCGTTTCGCCGACGGGAGAGTTTCGTTTTTACAAAATTTCATAGAATCTACGAGTGCACCGCATTCGGGACTAACCTGGAGGGGCCCTTCACACAGCGGACGCGTGGAAGGTGCTCGCCCGGGATTACACATAGGAAGCTTCCGAAAGTTTTCTCGCGTAGGCCTAAGCACTAAAGGGCAGCCCTTGTGGGTGCTGAGGCGTCCAACGGATGCCCCGCGCTCCCACAAGTGCTGGGCCGCGCTTTATCAGTTGAGTCGAGCAGATTCGAGTGAAAGAAAATTCATAGGAAAATTTCAGAAATGCGCTGACGGAAGAATCGTGGGAGGGTAGTCAGAAACACAGCTAGGCACGTGTTTTCTAACGAGGAGCACAACAAAGCTTGAGGTTCAGATAGTAAAATTTTGGGTAAAGGGTTCCGCGTTTCTAAAAGAGCCCTAACGAGCTCATCGGGCATCATTTCGTCATCCAAATTTGAGCCGACACTTATTAGAAGACAGCAATTCTTAGAACTCTTAGATCAGCTTCGGGACCGGCTGAGCCAAGAACGGTGCCCATGTTCCAGGAAACCTCGTTTCTGAGTGCAAACAATTTTCTTCGATCAACAAGGAAAAAGAGAACGGGCGCGAAGAATTCTTCTCAAGTCAAAACCTAGGTAGCGTTGGGAAGATGCATTGTAACAACCATGTAATATAATTGCTTTCAAAATATTTCTTGTGTGTGTAATGGTATATTGTCAAAAGAGGGAGCGCCCCAAAATAAATATCTGACGTGTGCATTTTGTAGGCGAAATAGCTTGATCACGACCAACCCCCGGTGCACGAAAACGTAGGTTCCTCTAAGGTATGTTGAATACTATCTGACCCAGCGTTTTTTCTGGTGACATCAAGGCCCCTTTCCAAACATACGCAATTTCACCCCTGCAGCCAGTCTAAATTTTAACGCTCCAGCTAACCCCGCTCGTGCCCGCAACCCAGCTCGCTCCGCAAATGGTTTGTTTCGGCGTACAGGTTCATCAGTGTGCCAAAGCCAATATTCCCCACCTTCTATACAATCCTCAAATACAGTAGGCTGATAAGGACCAGTCAGCTGGGACTTGCGTCAAACTAGGATCAACAAAATTTTGACAAAATGGGTTCCGCCGTTAGGAAATCTCGGCCCTGGCATAAAGCATAGGATTCGACAACCGGAAATGAGGGAAAGACGGGTCCGCCCTATTACCTGTGAGCAGGCTTAGGGGATGACCCTCCCTCAGGGGGACCTCCATGCCACTAGATACGTGGGCCACTATAGGGGCCTGGCCGAACACCCTGGTAAACCCGCCGGCGGCCTGCTAAGCTAAGCGGTTCCTGTCGGTCTGACCAGAGTCCACCGGGGAATCGCGTAAGCCGGGGTTGTCCGGGCACCACAGTGAGTATTGAGAGTGGTGCAGCTGGGATCCCTTAGGGCCAGAACTGGTCCTAGTACATTATATATATTGCGGAAATATAAGAAATAGAAACTTTCACAAGAAATGGAAACTTTCCAAAATATCAAGTTACATATTGTATGTCAACAAACAATATATCGGCTGGTGGCTACGATTACAACAGTTAAAATAATGTCAGATTATATATATTTAAGCGCAGTATCACAATGAAAATTAACGAAAACCTTAACATATATTTACACGAATTTTGTCAAAATTCGTTAAAATAATTGCTTCCTAATGCTAAAAATTTGCCTATAATCTAAAATTCAGTTACCACACTACGGACGAACGTTGTTCTTAGTTATACGATAGGTTAATTTTTAATTAACCCTTTCATGCCCGAATTAATTTGTACATCGTGCAATGTTTGACAAACTCAAGCCTGCGTCAGGGATAGAACCCGAAACGTACGGGTGAAACTTGTGTACGCAAACCACTGATCTATCTGAGAGCTGTTGCTCGGTTCCTTAAGGAACCTCACAATGCGGGCGAATAACAACACACGTTCAAACGTACGATATACGGCAAACTCAGCAAACACAACGAGTCGCAATGTACGTTGGGTCCATTTGGACCTAGTGGGCATGAGAGGATTAATAAAGGGCTGTAACAGGCAAGTGTAACTTATTATACGAAAACAACTAAATACTATATGTGCACTGCTTGATATTCTGTGGGAAAATAATCAATCAGTTGGCGGCAATAAATGAGTTTACCGTAATTGCATTGAGTAATGAATTAACGAAATAAATATTCGAACTTATCCACTTTGCTCCATAATCAAAATCATTTTAATAATGAATCTCTCAACAGAATTCTCAAATCATTACGCAATTATGCTTTACAGCTTATGTTATGGATTGACCATATTTGAACTTCAACACTAACTGAATGCTCAGATAAAGATACTATAAACAAGAGCGTTACCACTAGCCAAAAATTGGACGGTGTTCAACTTGAGATGTACAAAAGTACTAGACGATTGTCTCATCGCCAATGTGGTAAATTCTAAGTGTAATATGTAATTTATGTCAGTCGCCACTAAACGTTGTCGTAGGATTCTGTTATTGAAGATTCTAGATCTCGTAAGCAAATTTAAATCAATTTTGAGCCAACACCTAAGTGTAGGTTATAAATCATCCACTTTAAAACTGACGGGGATGATAAAAAAATTTTTCCGTAAATTTTGTGGGTCCGACATAAAACCCACAAATTTGAAATTTTGTAGGTGCTGCTAAATTCGGCGCGTCCAGTAATTTTTTGGGTACTGGACGTATTAGACTCTAATAAGAAAATGTATGGGTGTCAATAAATTGCGCGCGTCCAGTGATTTTGCAGGTGCAATGAAGACCCAGTAATTTATATTTTCGTGGGACATATTTTTGCCTCTCTCAGTTTTAAAGTGGACCTTCTATAACCATCATTTTGCCGCAGTGTACACAGCTATATGGAGCATCAAGCATTAGCTTGCAAAATAAGCTGAATATAAGAAATGTTTGAATTGTTGAGGTCATATTCCCGCTTATATCTTAATAGACTTGTACGGGCTCCTTTAGAAATCAGTTTTGAGCCAACCATAGACGATACATAGCTACTCAAAGGCTAAAATACTCTGGGAAGAGAGCATAATACCATCCACATAGCCAAACCGGTTATAGCGACATGACGTAATGTCTTCGTGTATTTCGGCACTCACGGGTCCATCCAAAAACATTTTGACCTAGCCTTGCAGCTTAAACAATCAAAGTAGCAGCAGTATAGAGGCTGAATTGCTCTGCAAATTGAAACCAAACATACCAGCATAACTCAATATGTTGCAGTCATGGTGTCGTTTTCATACATTTGGATCTCATGGCGCCATTAAAACATTCACTCTGACCCAATCCTGCAGCATGAATTATCACAAATCCAATATCACCCATATTGCTGCAGCGATGTTATAGTATATGCAGCTAAATAGAGCATGAATTACTCTATCAAACAAGCCCAATATTACCCAAATGAGGAAGTTACCGTTTTCATGTACACATTTCGGGTATTATGTGCTCATTTTTAAACCCATAATTATTATTTCCTTAGCCTAATACGTACGTAACCCCTGTGATAACGCTCCTACGCAGCTACATAGGGTTTAATTTCTCTAGAAAACGAGCCCAACAGCACCCTTCATTTCCGTCTGTATTAGAGATATATCCGTTTTCGTGTATTACGGGTCTCATTGTCCCTTTGAAAACCATTTGGCCCCTGATATGCCTAGTCTTATGAGTAAATTTATGGAAAACCCTTATATACTGTTTTATAAGGTATTAATCGCGCTACAACAAAGTTGCAGCGGTTGTTGAGATATAGTCAAAGGACACGTTTTGTTTTACCTTGTTTTGTTCTGACCAAGCGCTTTCGACCTCTCTACAGCCAGGCAATTTCAAATATGTTTCTGCATCTAGCAAAAAGGCACAAATAGAAACCCTTAAGTTTTCGAATGCAAAGCTGGGTTATGATTGTCTAATCTAAAAATCCCAGAGCGGGCACCGTCGAAATTTACTACCCTTAGCGGTGGCAATCCTTGGCAAGTATCATTTGCTACACTAGGAATTCAATAAATGCAGATTTCGACATTGTCTATGGTGTTAATTGATAATGTTGTGGATTCTGATGCTTAAACGGACCTCCGCAAGCTTTGGTCCAGACCTGATTATAGCAGCGGTTATGTCCCTGAATATAGGTCCTTTGTAACAGTAAAGAATTGGTTGACCAGTACAGACCCAACAGGTCCTTGTAGATGGTAGCATTAGTAAACTATTAGACTTTACACACCTCTTCAGTATTTACAGACCCAACAGGTCCTTGTGGATGGTAGCATTAGTAAACTATTAGACTTTACACACCTCTTCAGTATTTCGAATCAACTTCAGTCAACGCCACACTGCTTCCGTACTTAGTCGTGTTTGACGAATCGACAACCGACGACGATGACTTGCTGCTGCCCTCTTCACTCCAGCAAACTGCGTACAATTTGCGTTCTCGACAAAGAGAAATTGTAGGGTCCAAAAAGCTTCGGAAGAAAAATAACACGCTGACCAATAGACCAAGTGCCATATTGTCTTCAAAAGGTTCTTCTCCGGCTATAAATTCGTAAACCAACACTGCTAGTAGCGGTGTATAGGTAATAATGTTCACCAGCACACGAATGAGAAGTGTTATCCCGTTTGCAAGAAGTGCCTGTGAACGTTGCGATGCGCCGGCTGTTGCCACCGCTGTAGCAGGACTTGTGAATCCTCCGTTGTCCCGTAGCTTTCGACGCATGCTATCGGAATTGTGCTAAAAATTAACGAACCATATACTGTCTCTCATAAGTAAGTATAAAAATTTAAAGCGCCTTTATGCAATAAACATGTCACTAGGAAATGCTACCTGACCAAATCAAGGAATAGCTCCTTCCAGAATTTGGGGAGCTAGCAGATCGTGATAATAACATCTTTCAGAAAGATGGTTCTGCACTACACTACTCCAAAAACGTTCTGTATTCTTTGGATGAAACCTTCCCCTGACAAATGGATCGGTCTCCGAGGTCCGTTTGAGTAGCCTACTGTCTCGCCCAATTTAACGACATATGATTTTTCTTTGGGGCGTCTTCAAGTAACAGGTATACGGCAGGCAGACTCGTATTCGCATTGAACTAGAAAAAATTATTAGAGAGGTACCGTCTCTTCTGAACAAGAAGTTCTAAAGGAAGTTTGCCGATCAGTGCGTTTCGAACAGGAAGAAATTATTAAAACTGGTGCACGTCGGTTAGGTGTATAAACTGAAATTTATAGAGAAAAAATTTAAGTTAAGATTAATACTATTAACTGCAGCAAACATTTCAAATCACTATTCAACGTTGTTTTGCAACAAGTGCTTTGATATTTATACTCGCTTGTATGCACCAGAATCATGAAACTAGAATCTATTAGTTGTGCTTTATTTCCTATACTATAAAAATATGTAATTGGCTTCTATACCTTCCTTACGTATATTTTGTCAAAACTTAATACCTAAGCTCTGTAGTTTCAGTAGATATCTACAATTAATATGAAAAATTGTCTTCCTACACGTTTTTAACAAATTATGTTGTCATTTCATTCAAAATGCGTAAACGTTACATTTTAGTTTAATGTTATGTGAGTAGAAGAAGGAGTGGAACAGCAGACAGCGTTAGAAAATTTGTGCGGAAAAGTGAAATGCATGATGTGCCGTTCTCGATATACTAAGTCTAAGTCCAACCTAAGGTGAGTGCCTTTTTTTACTAAACTTAAGCCTAAGTTGGCGGGCTCATACACCCCTAACCCTCCGCGCTACGCCGTAATTTTTCAACTATGTATACACACGGCGCGCTAAAGGTGACATAGGCCGCAAATGCTACATAAATGCAAAATCCAATCCAATGTATATTTTATGTCAAGTCGTTTTGCATATGCAAAATTAAATTAAATTTGATTTGTTATATAAAAATATTGAATGGTAGTACAGCGTTGCGCGAGACTGGGCCACCGACCTTCGAGTATTTGACTAGGTCGTCCTGACCAGATTGTCTTAAGAGCTGCAAACTAATCATTACTGCGCCTTTGCACATTATGAATTAATATGATCTTTATAATGCAGTCTTGTGGCACAGTTTCAGAAGTTAATTTGAACTCTAGTACTCCGGTTTTTGATGTAATAAACTTCATTAATAGATGAAAATGTGTTTGTCATACCAGGCAACTAGCAATTCAATTTCAAATTCTACGTAAATAATAAAGAGTTAGTTGTGTGCTGCCTGGCAATATACTTTTTGTTTGTACTTACGTCATTATTGGTATATGTTATTGTTATATTATATTGTTATGTTATATGATTCGGTTTCATGGGGTCACTAGGTCATCGAGGGGATGAGTCCTTAGGTGTGCCAGATGAGGTGCGGACCGATAGACGTTAGGGGTTGGGGAGGGGTGCGCTACTTCATGGGCACCGCAAATTACACGTGAAGGTTCGACGCCTGATGCGCCTCCAGTGTGATGGGGTGACATGTCAACGGAGGTTGCCTGACCCCTTGGGGGAAGTCCGGACGTTAGAGGGTAACCCCGTACCCTCTATGAGGACGTATGATATATACCCCAGACATCGTTTGGTACTAAAAATTTTTTCCTACTTATCTTTAGCGATAATTATAATCACGAACATTCATCTTGATATAGGGTCATGATAGTTATGCGGAGTTCACGTTATGATGTCACCGCTGTTTGGAACTTTTGTGCCACTGCAGTCGCGACAATAACAACAACAAACATGATAACTACTGTCGGGCACTAGCATAGAATCCGGGATAGTATAATTGAGCTATGTTTCTGTTATGGCTAAAGCATCATACTTTCCTGATAGCAAAAGTGCTTCAATGTCAATGAGTTTGTTGCAGATACTCGCGCATTAAAGCATATATATATACGCACTGAATAATGTTGTTACTCGGCGATTGTTCGTAATTAGAAATGACATTGTCCGGAATTATCCCATTGTTCAGTTTAAATGCACAATGTGCCGCCCGTTTACTGCTTCCACGGTATAGTCCAACGCATTATGTTTACCCTTAACCAAACCTCCGTTTTCGAGGGTACATTCCTTGAATAGAACAAGTTTCTCCTTCGCTACGACGTAGAGATCACGATTTCCGGCATTTGACTTTAGTTCACTGTTAAGTTCGTTCGCTTTAAAATACAATGCGGCAATACGCCGTCGGTCTTCGTCGGACATTGAGCGTCGTAGGAAGATGCGGTTGTACTGTGGATGGTTGCGTAATTGCTTAGCTTCGTTTAAGACGGAGCTAACGACGGACGATGCAGCCATACCAAGTTTGAGTAGACGAGGACCACGAGGAGAACGCTGGTTAGAATTATCATGTCGAGAGGCGGATGAAGTAAGCCCATCAGAAACACCTGCTCGATAGTTGCCGATGGATCCAGCAGATGCACGATCTTTGTTGCTTCCTCAAGGTCGTTTCCTGTTTCGGGTAGACCACTGAGCACAAGACACCGGTGTCGTTTAGCCTCGTCTTCACTTATATTTGGTGTATATACAACAGGTCCACCAGAGCCGGCATGTTTGGCTGTGATACCAGCATATGACGGCGGAGTGCTTAGAGCAGGCATCGTATTGCTGGAAACGTGAGTGGCCGGCGACACCATTGATTTTGTTAACCTTGATTGCAATGGAACTTTGATTATGAAGTGGAATAACTAAGCAGCACCATTAATACAGGAACGTGATATGCTTCCGTTTGTTTTTACACAACTGTGAGTTGTTTCGTAATATCAGATTTGAAATTAACAGCCCACCACAGTTGAGGATACCCAGAATCCCAAAACCAATGGACCATGACAAGCATTTTTACCTAGCGTATCATGTCAAGTTTTAGCCCTCGAGTGATCATATAACGTTTTGGCTCTCTAAGCGTAAGTCTAAGCCTATGTTTAAAACCTAAGCTTAGCCTGGGTTGCCAAATAAACTGTAAGTTTTCATCCTACAGTATTCATGTATCCTGCTACCGTTACACGGGAAAAGCTTGGCATTATTTGTAGCAAAAATGAGTCTAAAAATGTTCATTTGCAAGAGTTCCAAAGAACTATTTTCGGTAGATGTTTGTGTCCGTGCATTGATATGTTGAGAAAACTAAGTTAGCCAACAGTTTGGAAAGTGAAACATTGATAATTTTTGGTGGAGGCTGAATTTTTTGAAACGATGCAGAGCAGTTTTAAATATCGTTTGCACTAGATTTTACTTTTGCTTGACATAGCAAAACCACCACTACATGCATTACCGAACGGTAGGCAGGCATTGCGTCGTAAATTGCCATTAACCATTAAAAAGTTAGCGACACTTTATGAAGTCCGACTGGCTAACAGTAGAAATTTAACAGCTGAAATTGAGTCATGAAGGCTACGTATAACTCACAATATCTAGCTTTCAGTATTTCGCTAAACACAGTGACCATATCCATTTTTGAAAAATCGGTGCATTCGTAAAAATCATTCTGCACGAACATGCTTGGTGTCGCGTAGTAATCAAGAATTGTGATCTTAATAAGTTACCGACAGAAACTCTATAGCATCTAGGAATAGGGATACGCTGGACCGTTGTGCAATAGTTGTTTATGCCAAAATTTGTTGTTTTTTCGCACAAGAACAGTTTATTCATAATTGAAAATTTTTAACGCTTCTTACGGTAAATATGCAGTACCTAGCTTCTGTTGCTACCACGGTTGGTCGAACACATTCATTAAATACATAGACGGAGCATGAAATGTTGCAATCACTCCTCCACATAGAGCTTTGAGGATAGTACAATACCTGTTTCCAACAAACCATCCAACCAAGTGATGTCCGTGATATTTGTTGTTTGAGCCTTTACCATACTTGTGATGGTATAAACAATAAACTCTGCGGTCAATTTTGATCATTATTTATTCGACATTCACTCACCCGTGGCAATGTCCGCACGATTACGCATAACGCAAACTATAGACCCACAGTTTGGCCTGGCATTCGCCATTAAATTCGATGTTCCGTTTGTTGAGCTGACCCTGTCAGTAGCTTTCTCAGAGTGTTTATGCAATTATGTCAAGCAGTTTCCGATCTCGTTAACTCAGGGTGAATTTACCTGTTGTTCAAACGTTTTGTCGGTATCATAGCTTGCTGTTCTGTCGATGTTTCGTCATGCGAGACAAGAACCATACATATCAAATTACGAATCTTCTGGAACCGTAGCCAAACAATATATGAGCGTTTGGAGTCAAGCGTTGAAACAACCCAGTTGCTGTTTAAAGTATGCGATACGCCACCATTGTGTGCGAAGAGCTTACATAGTTAGAAGTCTTCATTTTTGCTCAAATTGCCAACGACCACGTTTCACATATACTCGTAATCATCGGCAGTTCGTTCTATACTGCACTGGATCATGATTTGCGTAAAGTCAAAGAATGCGTAAAATCTTTATGCTAGGCGGTGTCTGATCAAGGAGTCCTTCGAATTCAATGAACCAAATCGGCTAAGGTAGGTATCTATATTGATTTGAAATTGGGCTACATTCAGACCACTGTCAGCCGTATTTGCCGCTGTCTTAAAGCTGACATAACTGCCATGTCGGTTACCAATGGCTTTTATACAACATGGTTCACATTATGTAGAACCTTCATCGCATTCGTTCAGTGCGGGGTACATTTTCTCCATGTTATAGTTTAATACGTTGTCGATATTATTTAATTCGATAAATTCTTTTCAAGCATTGCGACATTATAATAAGCATCAGCGATAATTTGATTAGCTCCGACGGCGTGTTCGAACTGCTCTTCTATCTTTTTGTTTAACAACAATTAATATTTTTAATTAAAATTATTAAATAATTCTAAATTGTTTAATAATTTCAAATAACCTATTTTTATTATTGTTAGCTGTTTATTCAGGTCTACCCAGTTATAGATGACATGCTGCTTCCGGATAAGACTGGGTCTAATCCGATGCAATGTGACCGGTCATTACTGTAAAATTCACCTGTTATGCAAATTTGTACAACTAGTTTGCACATTTTTCAAAATCCTGTGTTGTTCAGACCAGAGTCACTAGAAAAGTTGTATACAGACAATAGCGTTTAACCGTCAAATATTGTATTCTTTCATGTCTTTAATCATTTTGTATTTTCCGCACCGCAGTTGGACAATTATAGCTTGCGTAATCTGCACGGAACATTTAGTAACTCCAACACGTCGTTGGCTGTTGTTAAAGGGCTAACACAGAACTAAAACCCAATTGCATTCAGTTCTAGGAAGAAGATCAAAGAAGAGTGCGTACTGGTGCGTTACACCAGATAAATAATCTATTATATATTCATTGTCTCCGGACGTTAAACTGCTACGAAAATGTCGACAATCATTTCGCGTGCGCCTGTCGCTAACAAAGGCTCATCGCAAAGCAATGGCCATAAATCGTCGCGTCAAGCCAACAGTACTAACCAGCTGTCAGCAGCCTAGTCATTCGCATCAGTCGTCTGAAATTTCGACAGATAACGAACTTTGCGCTGAATATAAAAAAGAAGGCGGGAACGACTGTTTCGAGTGCGATCTTTACGGATGCTGGATCCACTTTACCTGCATCAACATCGCTAAAACCGACGCCAAACTGTATGAAATTGCTGATGTACTAATTGTCTGCTCAGCTTGTCAAAAATTCGACCACAAACATCGACAGTCACGTTCACGTTCTATCTCCACTCATGACTCAACATTCGACGAAGATAATAGACTTATTAATATCGAATAGCAAATTTCTTCGTTGTCTAAAGCAATCGACAAACTTACCGCAGCCACTGCTGAAACGACGGCTTCTATGGATATACTTAAACAGTTAAATGGAAGCCAACTAATAGGCGGTGTGGAGACGCCAAACAACACCGATTTCGATACTAGTACCATGCCAAGCACATGGGCTCAAATCGTCGCGCAAAACTCTTCCGCACCCGCTCGAGTATTGAACGTACCGCCGAACAGTGATGATGACGAGGCGAAGCGACGTCGCTGTATCGTCGTCAAAGGTTTACCAGAAAACGGAAAAGATTTACAGGACGCAAGTGAAATCTGCAAGATCCTCGACCCATCGACTGAAATACAGGAGGTGTATCGAATGGGAATCTACGGACACACTACATCGAGACAAAATAACACTCTAGCGCCACGTCTTCTCAAGGTCCGTCTGTCATCGTCGGGTGTCGCTCGGTCGTTATTGCAAAATGCCCGCAAACTGAAGAACTACCCGGGAATGGCGCATATCTACATTCGTCGATCGATGTCTGATTGCGAGCTGAAGCAGCAAGCTGCCATTCGGAAAAAGGCCCATGACCTAAACTTTGCCCAGAAGGACAATGTTGCAAACACAACCCATTATGTCGTTGTGAAGGAAAAACTTGTTGCTTTCAAAAACTGTACTCGCAACAATGACGGTCGCCTCGTTGGAGGTAAACACACAGACCTGAATTATGAGTTTGTTGAAACCGATGGTAGGATCTCGGTTCAGGTAAACTGTTAAAGGGGGTGGTGCCACATTCGCTTTCACATTTTATCAAATGTAAATATTTTAATGCTCGCAGTATTTGCAACAAGCTTAATGAATTACATATTTTACTAGAATCGAGATCCTATCAAATTATCTCAGTTACAGAAACTTGGCTGCATAATGACATATCTAATAACTTGTTGACCGGTACATCGTATTCAGTTTACAGAAATGATCGAAGTTCACGTGGAGGCGGCGTAGCAATTTTCATTTCAAAAGATCTTGATTATGCACCAGTGACAAATATCCCAGCTATATTTGACACTGTCGAAGCCGTTGCGATAGATGTTTTCCTTAAAACTAAAACACGAATTGTTTGCATTTATAGGCCGCCGCATTATTCTACTGATCAAATGTCTGCGTTATGCGATTATATATCATATATCTGTAAAGTATCGTGGCCACTGGTCATACTAGGTGATTTCAATTTTCCAGAACTGGATTGGAATAAAAATCAAAGTGTATTAACGCCAAATTCCAAAGAATTTATTGAAACGATAAATGAATCGAGTCTTATACAGCTAGTATCATTCCCAACTAGGGAAAGCAAAACCCTTGATCTGATATTGACTAACGCTCCATTCCAACTTGCATGCATTAAATGTGCAGAAAACTTTGCCAATTCTGATCACTTTTCAATCGATTTCCTCTTAACTAGCGGAAAACGTAGTAAGCCCGTAACGTGCACAACAAATTTCGATTTTAAAAACGCTGACTTCGAAAAGATAAGGAACTTTCTAATGTCACTGAATTGGAATGATCTCCTATATTCTGTATTTACTGTGAATGATAAGTGGCTATTATTTTACAATATCATGTTGTATGTATGTGAATTATTTGTGCCGAAAAAACAGACAAGTATCAGAACGCCAAGGAAATATTACCCCATACACATCAAAATACTTCTACGGAAAAAGGCCCAGCTCTGGAAACTGGGCAAACAAACAAACGATTTTTCTGCATACAAAGCAATTGCCAAACAATACAAAAAAGCAATAGCAAAATTCGTAGAAAATAGAGAGACGTATACTGTGCTCAGATAATCCACAAGCACTGTATAGTTATGTTAGGCATCGATGCGGTACCAGTGATGTGATTAGCGCCTTAAAATGCGCAGACGGGAGTCTTGCCACAGACGAGACCGCGAAGTGCGAAATATTAGCAAATGCCTTTGCAAGTATTTACACTGAATCTGATGGCAATATTCCCGTCTTTGCAACTGAAAACCTTCAAAAACTTTCATGGGTATCATTCACGCCGCATGAAGTTTACTTAACGCTCTCAGAGATTAAACCCAAACACAGCCATTCTACAGACAAATTCACGCAATACTTTCTTCGCGAACTTAGGGACGCCATAAGCATCCCACTATCACATATCTTTGAACAATCCTTTGTAAATGGTATATTACCAGACATGTGGCGGTGTGCTGATGTAATTGGATTATTTAAAAAAGGCGAACCAACTGAGCCATTAAACTATCGCCCAATCTCTTTGGTTTCTAATTGTTGCAAGATCATGGAACGAATACTGAAAAAGCGTCTTGTTAATTTTGTTCGTCGCTCGAATCTCCTATCAACGCATCAACATGGCTTTGTAGCTAAACGATCCACAACGACCCAACTAATCGAAAGTATATATGACTGGGCTGCCCGCCTCGATACAGGGTCGTCTGTAGATGTTGTTTATATTGATTTTGCTAAAGCTTTTGACACGGTTTCACACACGAAACTGGTTCAAAAGCTGTCCTGCCTAGGAATTTCTGGTTGCTGCTTGTCATGGTTACAAAACTTTCTAATAAATAGGAAATTTCGCGTAAAAATGAACAATACATTTTCCACTGAGAAAATGGTCCTTTCAGGCGTACCTCAAGGAAGCGTTCTGGGCCCTACACTATTTCTGCTGTATATTAATGATCTAATCGACGCAGTTAGCATCTATCCCAATATTAATATCAAAGTTTTTGCAGATGATGTAAAACTATACGCTGCTATGCTACCCGAAAACAGCGTTAACATAAAATTACAAATGCAGCGCGCACTGAATTGCGTTGAAGAATGGGCCACTAAGTGGCAGCTTTCGATCTCCCCAACAAAATGCCAAGTACTGCATCTTGGTCCTAAAAATCCGCATTTCCGTTATTCATTGTTAGAAAACATAGTGCCAGAAACAGCATGCATTAAAGATCTCGGAGTCACAATCACAAGCGACCTAAAATTTAACACACATTGCAGAAACATCACTTCAAAGGCTTATCGCATATCTAATATGTTATTTCGTTGTTTTGTAACTTGTAACATTGATATTTTACTACGTGCTTATGTTACCTATGTGCGGCCATTATTGGAATATTCCAGCCCAGTATGGTCTCCAGTATACCAAGGAGACATAGATATGGTTGAACGTGTTCAACGGTATTATACTAGGCGCGTTTATAGCCGTGCGAAAATGGCACCCGCGCCCTACAAAACACGGTTAGATTTCCTGAACCTTGATTCACTCGAACTACGAAGGTTGCGTTTTGATCTCTGCACAATCTTCAAACTGCTCAGTGAAAACCAATACCAATTTCATTTTAAATACTTACAATTAAATGATTTAATGCGAACACGTGGACATTCTCTAAGACTTCGCAAGCCAAAAATAAAAACCAATGTTTTAAGCCACGCATTCCCCATTCGTACCATTAGCGAGTGGAATAATCTGCCCGACACATTGGACGGACAGCTGTTCGTTGGAGCCGCAAACGTTAAAATTTTCAAAAAACTACTAATGCAGGTAGACCTCAGCAAATCATTAAAATATGATCGCAACTTATAACAGATGTAAGTGGTGGTAGGTACCTCCCCCATTCTGTTAGCTATATATTTACTAGTTTATTGTGAAAATTATTATGCTTATATATATTCATAATCGTCTTATATAGTTGTTTTACTAGTAAATTGACTTGACTTGACTTACCTCCATTGCCCATTATTCTAGAAGATAGGAAGGTATGGCATATGAGATAACTGCTTAATGTTGTAAGAGTGAACAGTCCAAACTGAGCATAACAGAACTTTGCTAATTGCCCAATAATACAATCACAGTTAGTTTTTTCATAAAGGCTGATGTGTTGCCATTATTGAATATTTTGTTATGAGCTCTGACAGTGTTATCTTGATGATGTATTTATTAAATACATTCAAACAATCACTCGAAACGCGCATAAACACAGCCTAGCTCTATCTCATTCTATATACAATGTAATTTACTATTTGTTTAGAAATATTGTTCTGTATCGCGATAGTTGGAGCTCCAAACAGCATTTTGCAGCCTAAGTGATAAATAACATTTATATATAAATATCATAGATATTATGGATGTAGGGGAGTCGCCCAGTATGGATCGGACCCACCTAAGCCTAAAATTTACCTACAGCCCCTAAAATAAGGTACTGCCGCACCCAACCCTATGTCACCGCGATTCCCCACACCCGCCCCGACCACACACCCAGAATTTAGCAATTTCGACATTATTTCAAAATTACCCCTTCCGCTTTATCCCCTACTCTTCCAAATCCTACAGATGTTAGACAACGATGATATATAAATATATTATGTATATTAATATCATTTAGTCTGTGTAAATCCACATTCTCTTACTTATCTGTAAATTTTCGACAATTTTCAATTAACCAACATTGAAAAATCGGAAGTCCACTTCGGCCACTATAATTTGAAACACAGCTGCTGTCTTTTACTACACAATCGCACAACGTCTGGTATTTTTCATAAGAAAATTGCACGGTTAGAATGTCAAATTGCTATAACAAATATACAACAAATTGCGCAAATTCCAAAAACTTAATCTATGTGTTAGATGAAACGTTAAGTTGTATAAAGGGTTAATACGATTTGGGCACAACACAAACTGATTGGCATTATCACGCACTTTAGTTTATGTTAGTGTTAGTGGCTAATGATAATTCCTGTTGCTGACGAGTGAGTCTTATAAGGATCCGCAGAGGAATACAAAACTTCACACCAACTTTAGCACAGCACAAATACGATTTGGGCACACCACAAATAGATTGATATTATCACGCACTTTAGTAGCTGTTACGTGTCAGTGACTAATGATAATTCCTCTGGCTGATGAGTGAATAGTCTATAGATCACAGGTGAACAGAAAACTGGAGGTGGCACTAATATCAAACTGGAGGGGATACCAATATCGAACTAGAGAGGTGCACCAATATCAATAAGGAGGGCCACTAATATCGAGCTGGAGGCGGTACCACTATCAAACAGGAGGGGTACAATATGAATCTGAAGAGGCACCAATATCAACGATGAGCTTACCGTAACAGATTTTTGTTTCTAATGGTTAGCTATCAGAAACTTTTGTTTCTTACAGCCAGCTTTAGCATACAAAAATCTCCTACAGCCAGCTTTAACATACAAAAATTTCCTACAGCCAAGCCTTAAATATTTGAAATTCTAATAGATAGCTATTAGAGACTTTTGTATTTTATAACTCCCTGTAAGAGACAAAAGTTTCCAACAGCTAGCCATTAGAGAAAATAAACTGTTATGCCTAGCTGCAAGAGATTTTAGTCTCTAACGGCTAGCTATTAGAGACTTCTGTATTCAATGGCTATCTATATAAGACTAACGTATCTTACTGCTATCTGTTAGATATTTAAATATCAAACAAGCAGTCGTTAAAGATAAATCTCTAGCAACCATTTTCAAGAAACTAAGATATCATATAACCGTCTATTAGAGATTTTAGTTTCTTACAAACGGCTGTTAAAGACAAAATTGCCCACTTTGTGCACTCATTATTCTGTGAAACCTGTATAATAACTGTATTGCTCTAGTAAATTATAAATTTTAGGAAACTGAATATCATTGAATGAATCTATTTTAGCTTCATCGTGAAACCTGTAATCACTCCATGGCACAGTTTATTTAGGTAGGAACACCTAAGTAATATCTCCCAGGAAGGGGCTGAGAAAACTGGCCAAACTTGCTTAAATTTTGCTCTTAAAATTTGATAATTGTAGTTAGAAGTTTTGAAAAACAGAACGTTTCAAAACACTTATGGCATTGCGCAGATTTTACATTTTTCATGCTATCAGTTTTGCAAAATTGATCGCATAATTGTCGAGACCCTTCTTGTACAATGTAAATATGTTGTGATGAGTGTCTTCAAAATTTCAGTCTTAAAAGTGTAATACATATCAACTTGCCTGAACCGCGAATTGCGTTACTTATTCCTCATTTGTTCGTAAATTTTTTTTCGACCAGTAAGTAAAATAAGTCCAATTCTATAACATTGTTATTCGTGCATGTACACTCCTGAATTGCGGGATGCTGTACTTGAAGGAACATAACGATATATCTCCGACCATTTAAAAAATTAAGAACTGTATTGCTCCGAATACTTCCCACACACCTGGAAAACAAACACACACAAACGTATCGAATAGCAACATAATTACAACTGTTTGCACATATATTGTTACACACAACATAATGATGCTGTGTTCTATTAAACACACAGCCATATAACGTACTAATTTTACACAATTTCCGAAAACTTGCAGATCTAGTGAGGTTGAGGTCAAATTTTTACTTCCGATAAACCCATAAGCATTTACTTGCGTTCTAAACTTCAAGATCCTTACTACAATTCGCTTTTCAAGTTCAAGATTAATAGATGTTGTATGTCAACTCGCTGTTTTTCACAGTAACGTCCGCAAGCACCTCACTTGGTGTAATATTATGCACTGACTTGATATGGGTTCCAGCGTAATTTACTACTTTCGACTTTATGATTTGTTCTCGATCATAACACCGCGTAGCTCGACGTAGCTTTGGCCTAAGTGAACGCATTAATTTTCCTCGAACACTCTTTGATATAAATTGAATTTGCGTATCGGGTGGTATGTTTAATTCCATGTCCCTACTGCTGCACATGAAACGTGTCAGAGAACCCTTTAGGGTTTTCGCATTTCGATTCGTGCAAGACATCATTTGCAACTTTCAGTACTAGTTAGCGTATCTACTGCAGCAGCTGGTTTTAATTTTTTGTTACCCAACTCAGAATTCGGTCTTTTCAAATTAACCACAGGTATGTCAGTGCATTCAAAATTTTCAATCGAGTCCAATGGCTCATTGTTTAAGCTATTATTATGTGATTCACTACCAATGAATTTTACGGTTTGTGCCAAGAATTCTGTCTCAGTTGAACCTATAAAATTTTAAAAACACTCTTTCGTACGCGCCTCTGCTATAGACGCTTGAAATGATTCAGGCTTGGTAGCTAATACAAATCGCCTAATTGTTTTATTCAATCCACATAGAAAATTTTCTGAGCCAACTATTTTCCTAGTTTCCTTGGAGAATGTAGGATAAGCTTTCGTAACCAGGTGTTCAATCCCATTTGCATAAGTTTCGGCAGCCTCATTAAATCTTTGCGACCTCTTTCTTAATTGTGCACCATAATTATATGTGACATACTTCGGCGCAAAAGTTTCAAATAAATAGGCTTTCAAAAGATCCTAATTTTTCTTAATTTCATATGACATATTTTTCTCATTCCTAAGCAGCATTTCTGCATAAAAAAGCCAGTAGAGTACGAGCCATATCGTCCTTAGGCCACTGGTTTGCAAAAGAAATGCATTCGAACATTCCTATCCATTCCTCATCAAAATCATTTCCAAAATTCCCTAAATAAAGAGCAATGTCATCAGCATCAAAAATCCGAGATCTATTCTGACACGCTACAATCAAACCGTATTGACAAAAAACAATGTTTTACCACGAATTTAATTTCACAAATATTGACCTTTGTGGACTCTCTCGAAATTATCACAAGGTGATTGTATTTTCCGTAACACTCAAAAGATTCATCAGATTTTAGGGTTTCATAGGCTTGTTTTCGATCCATAATTGCGGCACCAAAATGTAGCGTACGTGGTAATAGGACCTAAATGTGTCAAGACTTACACTGCTGACAGTTTATTTCATACATTAAACAAGCATTGCATACATTAAACAAAAAAAAGGCTGAACCGCATTTACCTTAACTGCGCAACTTCTAAGAATGACTGAGACCCTGATCTAACTGCGCAACCACTTAAACACCCGCGCTATAGGTCTTACTCTTAATTTTCTCCTAGTTGATTTCTCTAAGCGTTCCAAATAACGTATAAAGTTTTCCAAGTTTTACTCTAGTTCCACTACAGTAAAATTCTCTCTTAAGTCTTTAGAAAATAAGTTTTCATGATTTTCTCCGAATTCTTAAGTATAAACAAATTTTAAGATTTTATCAGAAAATTAGAAGGTGCACATACACATATCCGCTAATGTAGGCCTAATTCTTAGGGCCCCAACCCTTCCACTCAGTGTTACTACAACATCTTGTAATGTCATAGCTACACAGGCCGCTGTCGGTTGAGCTAGTTTACTTCAGCATTACGACAAACACGCCCGACTCGCGGAACTGCGGTTGATAATGGATGGAACCCTTCAATGGTACTGGTGGTCAAAGGTTGAGTACAAATCAAGTCCAACATCGTATCTATGAAACATAAAAATAAACAAGGCAAATGATAGGCCTTTCTGCAAGACGGAAGACATCAGATATAGCCGTTTTATAACTGCTATACAGTCGAAGAAGGATAGCTAGGTATGTAGAGCGCCTATTTGAGGATTTAAAGGCGGTAGATAATAGATCAAATCCCGCCCCAGCCCAGCTTTCTAGTCGGCTGCTAATTGAAACCCTGTCGTCGCCTAGCATCTACCGCTAGGCCCAAACAAAACATGGCGTCCCTAGGGTTTACAATTATTCCAAAATATTGCATATAACAGCTATATAACTGCTATGATGTCGAGCAGGGATAACCCGGTCGGTACAGCGCTGTTTGCGGGACCGATAGCATAAGTTCGTGGTTTGGAATCTCACCCCAGCCCAATCTGCTATTAGGCCCATCTCAAAAATTGTTTCTATAGCATGAAGGTCGTACCGGAAGGTAGGGTTCTACTGCCACCTTGTCGAACTCCGAATTAAAAACCGGCGTCCCATCTAATTTTCTGCCGCTTGCTTATGTCCATTACTAATGGAGGAATAATATTAAAATATACCGAATTATGTAAGAAATATACATACATATTATTAAAGGCTAGTGGTAGGCCTTACTGAAAGACAGAGGATATCGCATATAGCAGCTTTTAACTGGTATGATGTCGGTCAGGGATTGCTGCCGGAAAAGCTTATCTTGCGGACCCAATAGCAGGATGTCGTGAGTTCCAATCCCACCCCAGCCCAACTTTTCAGCAACTGCTTTTCACACCCATTCGTCATTTAGCACCTACCCATAGTCCCAGATATAAATTGTTCCTATTATAACATAAAAAAATTTATAAAACTTTAGAAATCGATATTTTCATACTACCTCAGTTATTACTAAATAAACACAATAAGACTTGGTTAATTTTGAAAGAAATCATATGTTTTTGCCCTAATCATTGCTTTGTTTAAACAGCTTTAACATGACTCCTGTTTAATACAAATCTGATTTATTATAGCACGGAGCCTGTCACTGAGGCACGAAACAGTGATTTCACAAAACATTTTTCAGCTGCACTACTGCCACGTCAGCGGCGTATCGTTGGTTTCACCACGACTGAGGAAATTGGCAAAGGGTATATACAGTTGGTCTCTGATATGGTTTGTTATAGTTTATTATGGTATCATTTAGCACCCAACTACTTGGATTTAATAATGGATTATTAGTACTAAATAAGACCCAAATGGAGTTGTAGATAAATACAAAACCATTTATCGAATTACAGTCTCACATTTAGTCACCCACGCTCATAGCAGGACAGGAGGATATGAGTATGACCCTCAGAAGCCTCAAACCCCCTATAAGATGCCACTACCCTCCCAGCTACCAGCTGATTCCCCCTATGACCCGGTTATCTTTAAGAGACCCCGGACTTCAACCATGTATGCAACTAGCCATATCCAAGCTTTCAATGTACAGGTATACATATTTGCTTTCGATCAATGCTTTGTTAGCTTCCTAACAACGGGATCCGTACTATTCAGATTTCTCGGTCTTCAAGTGATGAAAATGTTTTTCACTCACTACTCAGGATTTGTAGCCACGATTGCAGGCTAATGGGAAGCCCAGTCACGATACGGAGCTACCCAAATATATGAAATTTGCCACCCCCGATCGTCGCTGGCCTTCTCAGTAGCCTGCAATCCTCAAGTACCCCTACCACACACCCACATTTTGTAATACATTTTCATAAATTTTTTTGTTATATATCTCGGTCCAGCTGTTGGGCTAATTGCGTTGCTACCGGTTTTTACAGCAGATATTACCTGCGGTCCAGTTTTTAAGCAAATTCCGCTGGCAACTTGTGTCTGAAAGACCACTACTTGACTTGCTGTAACTTAGCAAAATTTCCGCAAGTACTTAGTTCTTCTGATCTTCTACTGCGACTCACGATAAACCTACTTCTCGGCCCTGCCTGGAGATATCACAATTAATGAAGTAAATATCTTGCAGCTAACGACGAGCGGTTATGATGTTTGCTAGTTGAACAGTGACGCGGGCGTACGTAAAAGGTACCCCAGCGAAAGGGCCGGTGTTCTGCAATGACTGGATATTATATAACAATAAATTTAATTAGCATATGAACGTAATTGCATTTTAGAGGTATAAATTCTGCCTAAATATGGTTCGTCATTGCTGCATCATAGTCAGCAGGCTGTTGCTACTGTGACTGAGAAAGTTCGCTGCCTAGATGAAACTTATTTCTCCATTTTATACAACGCGAAATAGGTCATCACGCACTGAAAAATTATACTCAAGCTTGTGCACAAACAACAATGGAATCTTTTGTTTCTGGAACACCATGTCCAAGCGTGATTAACATATATTACCATACCAATCCACTGATTATATTAAAGATCATTTTCACCCGCTAATTCGTTGCTGATATTAACACCAAATGAAAAACTCAATTTCCTGAAAAAGTGGCCGGTGCAACCACACACTCATTTGCATCGCTTGACGTTTGCGTTTTATTTATACGGCAATTCTTGATCTTATCAGCTGGTCTGTTGTGTGAGTAGAGGGAGATTTATTAAAATACGAATTTGATGCAAAGGCGAAGACAATATAACTAACATTGGTGGGAATCGGTTGAGTCTATTTCTAAATTAAAGGCGACATTTATTTTCCGGGCTTCAAGGTGTACCGGGTAAATGATCGCAGTTTGTCGAAGAACTGCTATTGATAGGCGTGGCCAGATAATGCTCAGATTTTCTTGTTAAATTAAATTTCCACTGATGACAGCACGAGCATCACCGTTGACCACAGAGCACTTAGCAATAAAGTTTTTACCTAATATTCCCTGATTTGTACTAAATTACTGTTTTGTGATCGAGTAATTATATTTTATTAAACAACATACTAATAATGCAGTGTAGTCAAGTTATGTCTAGCAGAATATCAATGCTTTATGCACGTGAGATCATATTTTGGTCCACCTACTACACTAATTTACCGGGTATCAGCGATAATATCTCGAAGTGTCTGTTAGGTAGGGCATTCCTTGGCCAATTTCAGCGTACCAGCATTTAAGATATAAGTGCGGATTGATATGTCATCGTATGATTGCCGCAGAAAGTTGGTTTCCTGATTAGGGCGTTTTCTCGGCAATCAAATTGTTTTACCAAACTTGTAACAAAAGAAATGCATGCCAAGCAAGAGCATGACCGATGTTGACTTTCGCATACAAAGTGTTCGGTGCTACCAGCCACCATTTTTGTCTTCGAGTGTTTTGTTTGCTAGTGCTGACTTTGCCAAAACTTAAAATCAAAATAAAGCGCTCCATTTTAGTATAACCGACATTTGTTTGTTTGTTTGGTATAATGACAGCCATTGTTTGTTTCTTGCCGGAAAGCTATTGATACTAATGGTATCCGTATATTTACAGACCACTAGAAAAATTGACAATGAGGGTCACTTGGACACCTTACCCTTTCGACAACTGTTTCGTTGTGCAAAAATTGTGTAAAATATGGGTGCTGTCTATCGAGCGACATAGCTTAAAACATAAGACTAATAAAATGTTCGACCGCGGCTGCAAGTTTACCGTTACGTCTTTCTGGTTGTTTCTGCAGTCTTGGATGGGTCAAACTTGTTGCGAAGAAATAACGCAGTTATAACTTGTGGAATTTTGATCGATTACGGTCGTCAGAAACACTGTCGTACAAGGCTGTAAAATTACACGACTGGAAGTTCGTTACAGTAAATTTTAGAATTTCAATCACACTGGGCAAGTTTCCTGAGTATTTGGCTTTTTGCTAGGTTCTCGGCGAGAATTTTGACCGTGAGATACCGTTGATAAGCTGATAAATTTGACCGCGGTCATTTTTATGTAGCCAGATTAGTAATGATCTTTCAGCGACCACTGCTAGGACAATTTGCTTTCGGGCTTTTATTTCAAAAATCGACAATACAGACGATGCGTCGGACCGAGTAGGCAAAAACAGCAGCTGATTAAAATTATATAAGTATGAGATTGGAGTTTACCGGCGAGTTAGTCTGAGGTAAAACTAATCGAGGTTTAATTTTTGGTTTGGCCAAGACGTTTCGTACTTTCAGTTTAGTTTTCTGAGCTTTAAGTTCCTTTGATTTTCACCATCGCAGTCAAACTGTGTTCGGCCAACTTTCCGGATCTCCGGGTTCTATTGACTAATGTTCGGTTCGTATGTTACTTCGGCCTCTAGGGCTAGTTTGTTTGGTAAAACAACATATAACGTCGCTGGCGTTTCTGTGAAAGCTTTAAGCATCAAATCACGCGTTACACCTAACGTTACCTTTTATAAAACGTCTATTATAAAACTGAAACGCAGGAAACGTTAAGCGAAACATCATTTGGTGCCTGTGACCCTCCTTAAGTCGGTATTTTGCCTAAAGCGTACTTGGCTGAGTAGCCTTAGTCGCACTGTTAGGGTGAACATCACCGGTCATTTTGTTTTTCCTCATCAAGTGTTAGATTTCTTTAAGAAGAGAGCACAACAACGGTCCGCGGAATGTGTCCACATGTGTCTTGAATGGCACTGCTTCAGAAAGTGTGCCTGATTTCTTTTTAGGAAATAAGTTCATCATGATTTCAACGAATTAACCTACAGCAAAAACCATACCATTTATCCAGCATGTAGATATAAACGTAAAGTATCACTTTAATACGCATATCTTCGTGCATTTTGTATCAATTTTCAGATTGTGTCTTGGTATTCACATCAATTTGTACACGGCGACAAGCCTAAATTTGTACACGGCGACAAACCTAGATTTGCAACATTTTGTTGATCATGTCATTTCAGCTGCAGAATGTAGACCATATATTATTTATTGCAGCAATTCGAATATGGTGGCATGGCAGGTCAACCGATTTGTAGATGGTAGAATGCCAGTTGGGTCAAATTGTAGTTCGTAACACATATAGTTCTATCAATTTGCGTTCTGAGTTGCAGGCACCGCCCACAATAAATAAGGAAAACAATGATTAAACGTACTGATGAGGCCGCAAAATTTCAACTTCCTACCGAAACAAAAGAAAAAGGCAAGTGTACGGTATATATAAGCACAAAGTACACTATTTCTGATTACCAAAGCGGTTAACAGGGAAATAACCCCTTGTTGCTTTTAAAAGCAGGCTTATTCAAAAAGTTATCAGGCTATTTATCATAGTCATATGTGCTTATAGTGGTATTGGGTTACCATTCCTGAGGCGTCATACCCTCCTCCCCTTCGGTGGAAATGCCGAGCCTCTTTCACAGGTCGCCCGAATTCCACCGGCGACGCCGCAGGCGCCGAACATATAGGCCGGCTACGCCATTTGGGATCTCTGACATTGAGCACGCAAGGTCACAGTGTTCTAAAGCAGCCCAATCTAGAGTCACGTAGCTTTAAATGTTTAGTGTGTAGCTATGCTAAAATATTCATCCAAAGTCAATCGTGTTGCTGCGTGAAACAAAATGTTGCAACTGCCGATTTCTACATCTAGCAAGAATTATACTTATAGCTATTAGATTTACACAAACTTTGTAATTTGTGAAAACCAATGCACAGAACCTGTAATAATTTTGACATTTGCCACAAACGATATAACAATGGTTATGACTGTTGTCACAAACTACGTAACAATGGTTAGGACAATTGTCACAAAATGTGTAGCAATGGTTAGGACTATATTGGTCCCGATGCGCTGTCAGTGCACACATCTCTCTCTGAATGCTATAAAAGGTTTAAAATTAGCCAAATCAATAATGTGCTTGGAGACAGTTGCAAATAATATAGTTTGACTGTTATAAGTTATGTTATGAAGTTATGTCGTATAAAAGTTATGAAGTTATGTCGTATAAAATAATTACATGTTATGCCGCATATTATCATTTCTTGTTCTATAAATAATTGATGGTTGCATTCGTTTTTGAATATAAATGATTGTCTGACCTTGTTTTTACAATGTTTGATAATGGCTAAAATTTAACAACTAAAAAACAAATTCCCAGCAGCTGAAGGGCGAATTTCCCAAAATCCATTAAAAAAGAGAGACAAAGATAGATTTCGGCTAACTAAAATTTTTTACAAAATTATCAGTTTTCGCAGGATTTTACCTAATTTTGCACAAGTTTTCACGAGCGTTAGAAATCTAAAGTTTTATTCCAAGTAGGTAATGTCTAACTCAAAATACCGTCGGTTGAAGAATTTTCGTACATGTTCCATTGTAGAATTATGGGCTAAATGGAGTTTATAATGTTTGAAGTTTTTGCAATGATAATTCGTTTTGTATATCATTGCTATTTTGTGCTTCATTAATGGTTGCCTTTCGAAAATATACATATTCGCCAACATTGCAACTGTATATATCGATAATTGTTGCTAGTAACACTGTTTTATTAAATATTCTCGGGACATCTTGTTCTCCACCGTAGTTTCTAGGCAAGCTAAGGCGACGTCCCCTACCCCTATCATCAGTACGCTGTTGGCCAGTATAAAAGAAAAATTTTGGCAAAGGTGGATGGCCCTGCGTGGATCGGCTGGAGTTTGGCCATAATCAGAATTCTGGAAAAATTCGACATGGACCCCTACCCTATCTTGTACTGACGAACCACGTTTCTACTACTCAACAGGGACCAAGTAGCTAAAATACCTGAAAACAGTTTAATACACATAATACATAAACAATAAAAATGACTACATATGTGTATGTACTTGATAATTTTCCCCGTAGAATTTTTACTTTGTTTATTGTTCTGCTGGTAACGAATATTTACTTTGCAATGCTCGTTGTTTCTTGTCCTCGAGTACTACCAGCAGAAATAACAGTACTACACAGGGCCTCGTTTGTCCAGCCCATTGTAATTTTACAACAAATGTTATAAACAATTTTTTACCAAAGATGAAGAACTTAGTTGGCAGCAATCTAAGTCTGTGACAACTATGTCTTGATGCAAATACTATGCCGTGCGTTGTTTCGGTGTTGTTAATATTTTTTGTAAAACCAAACTATATGTTGGAGCCATCTATCAGGTATACTTCTGCCAGCTTTTCTTATTTGTTTATGGATATATGGGTTGTATGTGTATATAATATGTATACATTAAGAACGAAGGCGTTGGTAAAACCCTGTGGTTTTGCCAATTCGTGGAAATTCTTCGATGGGTTCGCTGAATTCTCGGAATTAGCTAAAAAGTTAGTCATAGTAATATTAGGGCATTGTATTTGTTAATAAATACAACTTGCTGGAAAAATGAATTTCTATCGCAGAGTAATTGGATATAGAGATATTACATCAGAAGGGAAAACGTGTCATTCTAGTGCGATGGTTGGACCAAGTTTGTTTTTGACCAAGCTAAAGAGGTATTCCTCTTCTGGAATGACGTAGAAAAATGTACGGCATGAAATATTCTGATGTGCGTGGTTGACACCCGCTTGTCCAGAGAGTTGGACCAAAACAGCATTCGTTTATTCAACCCACATAAGATATAGTTTACCAGAGTTGGTGAGCCAGGCATGGCTGTAACTAAAGCATAAATATATAGGAAAAATGTACAACGTGCCGGGCAAAGCAAACGAAATGTTGCAGTTTTGTACAGCCAGTGATATAAGACTCATCGTCTTGACGATGTGGGTGAGGCGCTAAAAATTTATAACCTAACCGTTGCACCTAAAATTCCTAGACACAAAGATTAATCGAATTCCTAAGATTTGATAAAATACTGTCATCTCCTGACAAAGTGAGTGCCGTACAATAATTTCGATTCAATAAGCACAGAATAACCCTGCGAGCGGCACTTCTCGGAAAGAGGTACCGATTGAAGCGCTGAAGAAATTGGGTCGACGAAATGGATCGATTGAATTAGAATTAAACGCAATCTAAGGTAATCAAATGGGCTATGCTAAAGGAGGAGTAACTGTGAACACGGAAAGCTTAGCACAACACAGGAAATTCTGTGAAAATTCGAGTATACTCGAGCATGTTGAGTCACATCAATTTTCAAGTACAAATAGAGGCTTCCTTAAGAGAAGTATTGGCAACAGCAAGTCGACCCTATTACCTATACATATGCCTAGGGGTTGAATCTCCCCAGAGGACCTCTATGAATCATACTGCAAAACTAGACACGTGCACCACCAAAAGGGGCCAGGCGGAACACCCTGGCAAAGCACACCTGCGGCCTGCTAAGCTTCAGCCTAAGTGTCATTACTTCTCCCTTGAGAGTTGAGCATGGGCACCGTTCGCAGGAAGTTGACAGTGCAGCTGAGTAACCCATCTTGGCTAGTGGGAAGGGTTTTTGTTTTGCTATCTGCAATTCAATGGAAAATTATGGACTAAATATAAGTTCTGTTCTTGAGTTTCGTTTTATAGGTAGAACGTATATTTATAAGCATACGAATATAAGTGAAATGTGATGATAAAATTTTATGTATTCACAAATTCGTACAAAAATTGCCAAGTTTGGAAGGCGTTTTTCGCAAAAGTATTACTAAATTGCGCATTCCACACCGAGTATGGTAAATTGGATATCTAAAAAATTATATGTAATAAAAACGCTCCAACGTATCTTCAATACAACAAACATGTTCATTATCATTGGCTTTGTGTATTCACTACGAAAAAGTATATAATCGACGACAAAAATATATCTCTAAACAGTTTTTACAACATGATACATCTATAACACGCTTCTCTTATAGGAAAAATGTTTCTGCTGAAAAGCTAAAGTTTCTGGACAGGTATGTTTTCAGACAGTTTAGCTTGTCCAAAGCTCCAAATTGTTTTCTAAATTAGCAATCTGTCAATATCACGTGGATTAAGACAATTAGGGATCATTGCAATTATATATATAGATAATATACTTTTAAATGTCAAAATCTAAAGTTATATTAACATAATGACAGTTTAATTAATTTAATGACAGTTTAGATTAATCCGACCAATCAATTTCGATTCCGTTAACTGAAAGGCAAATGAAAGTTATCGAGTCATACTCATTGACAACACGCACTTCCATGTTGTATTGACCCTAAAATTATAACGAAATACAATAATGACATGGAATATTCACAATAATGTGCAGAAACAAACTGCAAATACACAAAATAACCGAACGGACACGTCCAGAACAGCGGTACTGATTTGATTTGCCAAACAGTCGAGCTACACAGCTTCACTGGTTTAGTTTGGGTTGAAATTGCTCCATTCGAAAGGTGCAAATTTAGGATTAGCTGGTCTAGTCTTGCCCAGCCTTTACTTTAGATCTAGTGGTTAGCTCGAAAAATAAAATTGAATTTTCGTGAATTCTGAATAAAATAAAAGCTTTGGTTAATTTTAATGTATAGTTTACATTTAAGCCGTATATGTATTTTAAACTAATTAAAGTGCTCATCTGCTTTTAACTTGGGTGAATAATGAGAGACACACTGTTGTTTAACATAGTAAAATGAAGCCAAATTCATCCTTTCTAGCTAAGTGAGATTGGCTAGGAATGTTTATTTCTCGAGCGGTTAATATGTGAAATTCACATTTATTATTACAAACAATAACTAGTGTTATGCCGTGGCAATTCTAAATTTAATCTATGTATTAGTAGTGCTGTTAAACATTATGAGACAAAGCGCAGCATTGGTGTTAAATTGATATCAGCAAGCGTTAATGTATTTCCAGCCACGGTCATGTGAATTGTGTAATCAATCCCTCGTACTCGAATACTGGCTGGATTCAGTTTGTTAATTTTAATACTTATATAGGTTCAGCTTGCCTATGCATGCTTGTGTAAACCTTGCTTAAACCATGAGCGGTATTTTTCTGCTACTTCCGATGATTGTTATTTCTTGTGCCTTTTAAGAACCAAGTTCATATATACTCGGCCATAAATAATTTTAAAACGCTACTTGTTTATTTTACAGTATCTAAACTGGATTTCCGATGCTAAATGACAACGCTGTCGTTGTTAATCCAAGTATATATAATGTTCGTAGTTGAAAACGCAAGAAGTTCACAATAAAATTCTTATATCATACACGCTAGGAAATGTGCCACCAAGTCACGAACAGGAATACACTATGGACTAACCTTTAGCACGTTAATGATCTGAGCAAGAGTAGGAAATGTAACCCATTGTGCACAAAGCATATACAAAATCTTAACTGCTTTTTACTTTTCGGAAGATTCTACACGGTTTTGTTCAAATTTGTAAAAACAGTACGTTTATTTTAATCATAGATTAAACTGATCTGCTAGCCTGAGACTAAGTGTTTTACCGACACATGCTCAACATCTGAAGTTCGGGGAGCGGTAGCGGCACGACTATTCAGCGCTGCATTTTGTCTCTTGTATGTATGTATTGTGTATATCTCATAAAAATGTTTATCTGTATAGCTGTGTGTGCTGAACACGCAATGGCCAGCTTTTATATATTCAGCTTGAATGGGGTTGGGCAGGCCGGGTCACCTGGCACGGAGAGTCGGTACTTTGCGCCGAGTAAGGAGGGCGTGCGACACCTCAAGGCGACCCCTCCTACCTCCCCACATGATCATCTATGATTTTGTTGTACTGAACAACTAAATATAGTCAAAATGGCAGCATCAACATAATTATGTGTTTAAGCAAATTCTTTTATGGCGTGACCCACTGTATGAAGAAATCTAGTTTCGACATATAAAACTAAACTGTATCAGAATCCGTTACGTTTTTACAGCTACTGTCGATCAACGATTATACACTTACGTCTTCGACGTATCGTTGCAACCAATCAATATTATTCACTGGGCCATATGTTAGGGAATACGATTGAAGTCCAGTAATGTTCGTTAAACTCGTGCAGAAAGAGCTTCCAAGCGATTCACAAAGAGGTATTCGGCTGAAAATAAATATTGTGTACAATATATAATAAGCAAAGGCTATATTTTTGATGGACCTTTTGTCTAAAAAATCATGAATCCTAAGTACTAAAACTGCTCAGTACCACTGTTTTAAAACATTTTTCATCAAGAGAGCTCTAAAATGTTTAACTTTTCTGCAAATGCAGACTGTGTGTTGCGCAATTCTTTGTTTAATAAACTATTTATCTGCTTAAAATTGCATAATTTTCCAATAAATAATTGGGAACAACCGTAGCTTCGGGTGGAGCTTTTCAAATGGCGCACAATTGTACTAAAATAATTTTTTATCTGTCTGTTCGTAGCATGACACGTCATCAAATTGACGGATTTACGCAAATTTTTATTATCTGAAGTGTAATGGAACGCAGTTGTGTACTAAACAGCGGCGTATAGTGTTAGCGGCGAAAGCAGGGGCCATCTGTACGAGTCCTAAATTTAGTTACACAAAATTTGCAGCCAGGGCAAATGATAGGACATCTTTGATAGAACATAGCGTCCACAGGTGGTGTTTGGACTTACCTCTACGGGTCCCACCCAGCCAACTAAAGCCAAATTTACTACTTTGGAGTCCCAGCTTCCCCGAAGTGTACCATATTGACAAATTTGAATAAATTCGATAAAAAATTAGCAAATTTGTGAAAAAATTTTAACAACGATAGGGGGAGATTGGCAGAACACTGAAACATTTGGTAAAATTTTAGCAAATTTATGGAAAATTATGGGTCCCAAAAAATTTGCAAAATTTACCCACCTGACTTACCCCCTCCCCCCGCGAGGACCTCCTCGCCACCAACAAACCGTCTTCTCCTGATCCCGCAGACGTTGCGCCCCTGTATTACGTTCTATTATTGATTTTTTACTATCCCAAATGATATTTGAATATAATATTCCTAGGGCCCAACTCCTGCTCGAGCTTCTACGTCGATAAAGGCGCCCTGTCCTCCAGAGTACTTTTCTCAGAATATGTGCGTGTCCGCAGTTCTCTCAAGGAAAACGCCCAGCATGGGACAGGATTTAGAGTCGCTGGCTACTAAAGGCTCTATCGGAGTTAGATGCTCGCATGCATCTCTTCGTACGAAATACCAGGATATGCCGTGTAGCAGGCGAGAATTCGAGAGGCCAAATGCTGGGACGTAAAAGCAGTCCACTGGAACAGTGGGTGACGAACCATGTTAAAAAGACAACTAATGTTGGATTCTAAGCAGTTTGAGCGCTTGTTAATGATGATACAACATTTTGAAACTTCAGTGCAAAGTAAATTTTCGCATCGTAAATTTATACTACCGCGTCCTGATCAAACGAAGCGCGTCGCTCAGTCACCGACTAATTTAATGACAGGGAAAAATAAGTGAAAGCCGATGAAGCACCTAAAATTAATATAGCAGCGTTACAACATTGCTTCCTGGAACGCAAGAACATTATTAAAAGACGGCTACAAATAGTTTTTATGCTACTCGTTATTAATGCGTAACGTAAAAATTGCGGCTCTCTACGAAACTTGCCTGGCTCCCTATGGCTCGATGGATTTGAGCTGTAGCGATGGCACATATGAACTTATATTTTGGAGGGTTGACCCACAACCCCCTCCCACCTGAGTGGTCTGACACTAGTGCCACCCTTTGTGTTTCGATGATTTAATGATGTTCTACATATTACCACAAAGCCAATACGAATTGGAGATTTTTTGGTTTTGGATATCATGGGGCCACACAAAATTTTAGGAAAAAGTAAAAATGATGAAATAATTGGATGAATAAATATTAAAAGAATTGAAGATTCTCACTGAGTCATTTCTTGACTAATGTCGTTGACATGAATCGAACTTAGCTAGTAGAGTTTCCACAAATTACATTTAATTCCGAAAAAATTCTTTTTTCTCTGTCCGTCGATTGACCCTTGACAAGATTGATAGATTTCCGCAAATTATTTTATTGGACGCATAACGAAATGTAGCTGTGCACCCAGGTTTGTATTTGCGCTTCTCCCATGCTTTCCTACATAAATTTTCAAAAAAACCGACACGAATTGCAAACTTTTTGATTTTGGCCATGGGGAGTCGCCCGACATTTAAGGTTACAACTTTTGAGCACCGGATCAAATAATGAAGGCTATCGCAGAGAGTCCTCTCTTTGAGAGCTACAATAAATAAATCGTGGAAAGCTCGGCTTTGATTGGAAGAGATCGGCCAAATGTTATACACTAATGTGAAAAACTAACAATTGGCCATATTAGTCAATACGTTCTTGTGCTACAGACGTAGATGTTGCAGTGGAAATTAAGAAATTTACAGGTTTTATCGCGAAAATAGTGAAAAATAGGGTTGTTCGGTTGATAAATGGATTGAAACATGATGCTGGATATTTAAATATATATCAATAAAGCTTCATTTGTGCAAGATGAACATCTTGAGTCGCTGCGACATTGATTGGACCAATCGTTGTTTAGATATATGTGTGTCGCCGATTTCATTGTAATTTAAAGTTATTAGGCCTAACTTCTAGGACGGCATTTGGAAATACATAGTTGAACTTAAATAATTTATATTTTACTCACCAATATTGGTCCTGACCGGGCATTATTGAATCGCCTTTATCACAAATGATTAGAGAGTGGAAGATGCTCTGATACGATAGACTTAGAACCATTGATGAATTTGCGAGCTAAATCGAAAATATAGTAATGTGCTTAAACGGCCGTGACACGGTGCTTTTGAGTTGTTGCTTTGAATATTGAGTGTTCTTCCCCCTCCGATTTAACATGACTTATATAAGCTTTCTTCTTATGAATGGTGAACGAGCTTGTTGGCTGAATTAAACCCGATCGCTTGGCAGAGTGCTTCGGGTATATGCCGTTACGCCATTTCGAACTAGTTCCTCCATGTTCTCAGGAATCTGTTTGGTGCACACAACAGTGTTGGTGCAAAACCTAGCCTTTCGCAATGTACGCTGGGCTGATAGTGTAGAAAGGAATTATAATGCTCCTAGATAATTCTAGAACGTTCATGCGCTGCTCAGCGTTCTTAAATATGTTGCACTACTGTAATATGGGCCAGATTTTACTGGGTCGCTATATATTTTCTAAAGTAACTGGATATTTCCATCATTATGCAAGGTAACACGAACTATCAATGATTAAAATATAGTTTATGTATGATAAATTTAATTTATATAATCTTTACCACAGAGTGCAGTAAAACTTTGCGCAAAACAAAATTAATATTTGAAAACTCATCCTCGCAAACGCGCAAAATTATATTGCGATAAGTGAGATGTAATTAAACAATCTCCATTCACAGTTGTTTGTCATTTTGGCACATACACCCGTAACAGCAGTCGTAAAGACACCTCTCAATGACATATTTGACAACCCGACAATATAAATACGAAAATCTATTTTAGCTTATAAGGTTCTATATATCTAAAACTTATATCTAAAACCCCTAACCGTCGTAACCCTTAGCCATATTCCCCCTGAGTCCTCGTACTCAGTACCTCTTGTTGGAGGAACCCGGATACTTTTAGCAATCATGAGCGAAATCACAAAAAAAATTGACCAAAGAAATCCTGAAGGGCGTAAATAAGATGCAGGCCATACTGTTCTCGATATGCTAAGCCTAAGATTTAGCATTAGTCTAAACTAAAGTCCTCATATGAGACATACACTAAGCCTTAGACTAAGTCGGGGGACTGCCACCTCTCCCTCTAACCCCCGAACTCCCTGCTCTAACCTGTTCTTTTTTCTAACGATATAACTTAGCGCCCCTCAGGGTCACTTGGGGCAAAAATTTAATGAACAGTTAGAGAAAACGAGGTAAATTTTGTGGAAAAATGACAGTCGGAAGAAAAATTTTGGTTACACACCATGTCCGAACCTTTGACCCGCTCCGCCAATACCATTTAGCCCCTAAGCAGACGGCTCTTGGACACCTAAGATAAAACTATTATATATCAAATTACATTTACTTCGTTTTCGGTAACAGGTTTCTGAAAGTCCAGCGTGAAATTGACAGTGAAATTTTGCGATTGCGCATAGATCGGCTGCGGAATAACTGCAAATTCGAAACCCGTAGATGTTGGTCGTGGCACAATCGAAGCAAATTGACCACCTGGAATATGCATAATGTGCAGATATCTGTATTAATAAAAATGGTACGAAACTCTAAAGTTTATAATTGAAATTTGGAAAGTAATGATTTTCGCTTGTTAAGGTCATGTACAAAATGATATATTTTTGATTTTTTGCGAGACAGGGAGCTTATATACATTTAACAATGTATTTTTCGTAAATGGAATTTTATATTGAACACGCGAAGACCGTATGTTGAGGATTGTTTTTCAATTTATTAAATAAAAGCTTAAATATTGAATGAAATTAAAGTATACGCAACTGTAAAAAGTCTTCCAGAAAATATGACAATATCAATGGGTCATTGTGCCCAGCTACACAGCTAAAATTTATTACTCTTCACACTTAAAAATTTTCAACATTCATAAAATCAATTCCTCGAAAGCCGAGAACATATCTTATATGCTATGAAACCATGGAAAGCTTTTCACGACATGTTCCTTTTGTCACAGTCGTCGGGCTTCTTTACATTAAACTTCTTGTCACTGTATACATACCAATATTGTCGGTAACTGAAGTCGTGTCATAAATACAAGCAAACAAAGCCCTGATAAATATAGCATGAAAAACACAATTAGCGTATTTATCAATTTTAGAAGCTAACCGGATCATGCTATTTCAGCATGACAGGGACTAAGAAATATAATTCTACGAAATTTGTACGCGATATCAAAAGTTTAAAATTGCAGTGTTTATATATAGGAACAGTATACTAAACTCTTTAGCCATCATTGGTGGGATTCTCTAACCCATAAGAGATACAATTTCAAATCTAGCTTATAGTTTAGTCAGAAAAGCAAGATATTGGACACCAGAAAATCAAAAGAATGGAAAGTGTAGCGGTTGAGATCTTTACCAGAAGAATATCTAAATGCTCTGATTGCGGCCGTTGTGAGATCGACGTCTTTTTGGTATTTTATTTTACACGATAAATAAATAATGATAAGGTAATATCAATTAATAAAAGAACAGCACACTATGTTATCTATGGAAACGCCATTAAGATCTCAACCACCGAAAAACCAGGAAGTTCAATTTACAAAATTGAGAAAAAATATAAGCATGCGGGATACACAGGTTGGGTAACACAGGTAAAAAATTAGTAAAATATTTAGTCTTTTCTTTTAGCCCTCGCCCGAATTTGGTCAATTTTGAAAATTTTGAGACCAATGGATTCAGCTCGATGAGGCGGTTGAAAAAGTACTCATTGTACCTACATCACTGACAAATTTTTTGCGATTTTTTGAGGTCCTCCTGGGAACCTAAAAATTTTTCTTCTAAATCTGGTCACCGTTGACTCGGCTTGATGAGAGAAATCTACTGGTGCATAGTTTGTTGCAATCTACGCAATCTTTAAAGATTAAGATTGAGAATGTGCTGAGTCTTTCAGTCACAAGCAGAGGTGTTAATGCAGGTGCCCAATGCGCAGGACGAAGACCTGAACTCGTCAATGCACCCCTAGATATCCTGGCCTGAGTCGGCTAACCATAGAAGGTAAAGCGCCATATTTGTTGAGAAATAAACACATTTATCAAAAAACACTTGCTGATATTGTTTGAAATAGATTTTCCCATGCCAAAAATAGTATTGTTAATTCGTTTGAGTGTGTATAATTTTTAATTTTCTTATTTTTTTTCAGACTGTTTTATTAACGTTCAATGTTTTCATGGTCCGTTTTTGAGTTCTGGTCCACGTTCTGCACTTTGGGCACCGGTATGAATATCAGTGCCGGTGGCTGATGCACTCAGCACATTCTCAATCATAACTTTCTAACGGTTGCGTATGTTTCAATAAACTACACACCAGAAGATATCTGTCATCAAGCGGAGTCGAACAGTGCCCCACATGACCAGATTCTGAAGAAAATTTTTTTTGGTTTTGGGTTCCAAGGGATTTTGGATTCATTGGGATCTCAAAAAATCGAAAAAAAATTGTCAGGGACGTGGGCAAAATGGATATTTTCTGAACCGGCTTATCGAACTTAATCATTGGTACCAAAATCAGCCCTGTATCATCAAAATTGACCAAATTCATGTTGTGGGGGGCGGTTAAAAGAAAAACCCATATTTTAATCACAATTGACCACATCCAAAATCCATTTATTATTTGTTTTCCATGGGTTGTTTTGGTTGCAAATTAATCGATCAAAGCAGAGCTTTAAAAAGTTGTAATTGTGCGAATGTAAAGCGTTCAAAGGTGAATTAATATTAAGAACTTCCAGAAAAGAATTAGTTGTCACAACCGTGGCTTCAGGACAATCTTTAAGAAAAATCCATAGTTTAATCACAATTGACCACATCCAAAAATGCATTTATTATTTGTTTTCCATGCGTTGTTTTGGCTGCAATTTAATCGATCAAAGCACAGCTTTAAAATGCTGTAATTGTGCGAATGTAAAACGCTCAAAAGTGAATGAATATTTACAACTTCCAGTAAAGAATTAGCTGTTACAACGCTCGCCTCAGGACAGCAAAAAGCAGTAAAAGGTACAACTGTGTATTAATGCTGCAGTGTATTAATATGAAGTCATTCGATGGAAAAATGTTGGATATATATTACTAAATAGAATATATTGCTAAGTATTAAACTGTTGCTATGTACAATTTCTAACAGCATATTTATTAGGGAATCGGTAAGTTCATCATCGATTCCGCAGCTACCACATTTAGCTCATTTTAGATTTTACGCATTATGAAATTATTTGGTCAACATTGTTTACCTGGTAACATAATTATGGTCAGCATCTAAATTGGCTGTAATTTTTTCCTGCATACGCTGTTTTATACAACGCTTGGTGGATAACGAATGGATATGCACATCAACATGTACATCTGAATACGTGGACGTAAAGATATAGTAAATGAGAAAATTGGAAACATGTGTTAATAGGTTTCGCATGATTAGCTTATATAATTGTTCCAATATAAGTCATACATGCACGAATTCCGAGGCCCGGTGGGGGTGAGGTATTCGGCTTCTCCAGGGCGGATCAGTCGTAGTCTGTCGGCGAGGTGGATTGTCATCAGGGGGATAAATTTTCAAAATTTTTAGTACTCAAAATTTTTCAATTTTTGCCAATTTTCCCCTGGTTGGTGCCTATTTTCATCAATTTTATATATTTTCCCTTGACTGTTGCCGCTTTTTGCCAAAATTTTCGCACGACGAGGATGGAGGTCGGGCTGCCTGCCAGTTTGGTAATCAGCGCTCGCAACGAAGGAGTTCCGAACCTCAGGAAGATAAACCCTCCTCTCACCGCTGTGAGCATGTATGAGTAATAGATCGTGTGCTGACGGCTTTTATTCCACTACATGCTCATAGGGGTACAAGGGGTTACCGCCTGAGGCTCGGACCCTCCTCGGCGCAAGGTGCCGACGCCCTCCTCTCTCTCCAACAGGTCGTTCAACCCTCTCTTACCGACGATAAATGCATCCAACTCTTAGGCATCGAAAGCCCGCCCAATCCTACCTGGTCGCCTTGCACGCCCACATGATGATCCAGTAGTAGGCCGCAGGCCTTCGCTAGGACTCGGCTACTCTTCCCTGGACCTCGGACCTTTAGCTTTGCATGATTATTCTGCTCAGAAGCTTACATCCAACTCTAATGCTTAGGAACCAATACTGGAAGAACGCTGTAGGAATAATAAGCTATTCAATGATAATAAGTCGTAACATCAAGAGTTGGTGATTTTTTACTGAAGAGTGTGATGTTCTTAAGCTTATGCACGTTACGCCTTTAGACATGCCGCGGTGTGATGCCCCCTGTATTTCGCGGGAAAGCAGTTCATTTGTTTTCCTTCGTTTCAAGGGAGGACTGACAATGTGTGTTTTGTGTGGGAGGGGACAATTTATCTCCCATTGATTTCAAGGCGGGACAAATTGCTCTCCTCGACATCCAGGGCGATAAATTGCCCTTCCCTCGAAATTCTAAGGGCGGGGGCGCAAAACCGTCTCCGAGAATTCCACGGTGGGATAAATTATCCTGCCCTCAAAATTTAGGTGGGACATCTATCCTCCATGAAACGCATGGGGACAGATGAACTGTCACCAGATGAAATGCAGTCGACAGCGTGAAACGCACCATGAGACGCCTAAGGACATAACATGCATAAGCTCAAGCGTGTCATACTCTTCAGTAAAATTGATCAACTCTCGGGAAAATGTTTATTAAGGCTAGGAAACTAACGGTTATTATCCTTACAATATAAAAAATATCGGTTAGTAGTAATACTGAAAAAAACAGTAGGTCAAGTGATGTCGGAAATTGTTCAAATCTGGAAGGCGCCAACAAAATAATGGATGTGGCATTCGCTTACAATCATTACGTTATAACCCCACCAGTTTATTTTTTCACGTTTGCTAATGAAAAGTGAGAGGGGCCACCTCCTCACCCACCCCTCTGGCGATGCCCCTGGCAGGTGGTATTTTGCTTATTTGGGCTTTTGCCTAAATTTAGTAGTCTTTTTAAAAATATTTAGCATCAATAAATAAATAAAAATACATTAAATAAATAAAATTTTAAATAATGCTAAATATTTAGGCAAATAATATAACCGCTACGGCCCAAACGTGGAGCGGGGGCGTTTCATGATTTTTACAGTGTCCAATTACAGTTAATCTTTATAAAATACTTGCCGCAATCGGAGTAATCCACTGATGTCACTCCATTGAATGTTATTAAAATCGTCAACAGGAAAAATGAATCTGTGAAACGCATTGTTCTACATCGGTCCGTAAAGACTGCAGGCTGGAGATAGGAAGAACGAAATAATTGTGTATTAAATGATGTAAATTATACACTGAAAAGAATTTCGGTTAGCGCAGGTTTGACGTTCTCACCTGAAACAGACAATACTTTAGCCACCTTTTAACAGGTTGGTGAAATACCTTTTTAGCGAACTGGATTTGGTCCAAGACCAGTCATTACGTTTGTACCAAAAACAGACAGCGTTCCAGTCACTTTCTAGTAAGATGTACCAAAAACAGACAGCGTTCCAGTCACTTTCTAGTAAGATCGCGAGATACCGTTTCCGTAAACTGAATTTTGCGATCAGTAGAAAACCTTTACGTTTTCAGTTGCAACAAGCATCATTTTAGTCACCCTTTTACAGGATCGCCAAGTACCAGATCAGTTAGCTGAGTTTTTATCAGAACAAAACCTTTACGTTTTCAGCTGAAATAGACATCTTTAAACTTCGTCGAACAAAATCATGAAAACTTCAGTAGATCGAATATCTATAGCATGCAGTGGGTGCTTGTAGTATTTAACTGAACCGATCAATCGTAAAAGTACTTTATCTAGTTTTACATTGATTCCGATGATCAAATTTTGACGCGATTGATCATTTGCAATCCCGAATCATACAGAAAATAGTTGGCTGTATGCATTGCAACAGACATAGTTTAAGTGTTTTATGGCTTCGGTGGCACATGCCCTGGCTGTATTCTAGTGTGTTGGCTGTACAATAGGTATTACCAAAAATGCATAAGAGAAAAGTATCATGCACTATTAGTATAAACCCGTTGATGACACGTGACGACATTGATGACGTTTCTGAGCCGTGATGACACGGGCGGTTTCAGGCTTACCCCACCATTTCGAAGAATAGGGAGTTAAGATGCACATCCCTTCCCCCTTTTAGGGAGTCATGTTAGACCACCAGTTTTAGGAGAGTTGGATGAACGAATCCCAGTTGTTCATCCGATCCTCTAAAACTTGGGGTCTGACATACCAATAGACCGAAAACTGGGGGGGGGGTGGAGGGAGGTCCGAACTGCTTCCCCTGAAACTGGGGGAAGGGGGAAGAATATCTGTGCATGGTAACTCCATTCCAGAAAAGGGCTTCACGGCGAAGACAACCGGTGTCATCCAACACGAATAACATTACAATGCTAGGAACTAACATACTCTGGCTTTATGCACTATTGGTATTACTATTATCACATGCTTTGCATGATATCGGAGGTGGGAATGCAGCTAGGTATAAATTCTTCTACAAAACTGATATCATGTAGTCATGGTATGTTAGGCATCAAGCAACGGCTTAAGCATCAGAAAGAATCGTTGACCTAGGTTAGGTTTCGTACATGGTTCATATGGGACCCTTAGATTAGGCTATGACTAAGGCTTGGGCTTAGTATGTCGAGAACAGCATGGAGTGCATTGTACTTCGGCCCCTAAAATTGGTATGGGCCTATGTTTGTTTATCTAGACAAAATTTGCACTCAATTGAGTTGCTACAGTCGGTAATGTATATGGTAATAGAAAAAGAAAAAGTGTTTGAATAAAAAAATGCTAGATATGCGGCGTTCACGGTATAATGTCCCCAACGTTTGGAACCTATGTACACCACGCAGTGTCAGGCACACTGTTGACAACAGGGTGTCTTACACACCCCCATGTTTTTAATAAATTTTTTCAAAGGTAGCTAGTTACGCGTAATACAACTTCTCGACAGTGTCAGCCACACCGTGTCTTCTGGCTGTTTTATTGATAGTGTTCAGAATTATTTGAGCAATGTTCATATGAGCTAGATAAAAATATCGTAAATTTAGAAAAAACTACACAAGACAGTTGTCTAAGAAACCGCATTAGCTACAGACGGTGTCCGTTATAGTTAATTCGCACCAAATTGGTAGCTAAGGGTGTGTACGACACTGTCAAGAAAAAATGTAGTAGCTAGGGTTGTGTGGTACACCATCGACAATTGATTTACAGTATGAGTTTCACCCTGAGTGACTATACGGTAGGGTCGCGACTACAGGGACACAAAAGTTGCAAACAGCGGAGACATTATAACGTGAGCGCTGCAATTTAGTAATGCTTTGAAAATATTTACCAAATATGGTAGTATTCGGCATTCACAAACACGTAAACCTGACATTATCTAATTTCATGGTAAACGAATGCTGCAAATAGACTACAAGTCACGAAAACACTAATGGCTGTCCCGAATTTGCTGTAATCACATATAACTTGTTGATAAAAATCAAACCGGCTTTCTGTTTTGCCAGGGAGGTTATTTGCATGAAATCAATGAGAATTAAATTCTCTATGCGCAGTGTCCAAACATATCCGTGACCAAACCATGTTTATATTAGTTTATCCTAAGCTACTGGTTTAGCTGAAGCAATCAATAAAAATTTATGGTGCACTCGGTCAAGCCCTGTGATATCTTTGTCGTAAGAAGATGAAACATTAAGAGATTAATCAAAACCTCCAAAAGTAAAATTTAAGTTAATCATGTTGCTGGCTGCTTAGATCAGTCAGTCAGCTTTCCGTTAGCCGTTGTTAATTAGTATTTATATAGAAAATTGCTTTGAAGACATAATAAAGCATGCAAATACAAAACCCAAATAGTAATAACCGTAGAACATTTATACAACTTATACTGGTTTGTTGGGCTGTAATCAAACCCAAGTTTGGAGCATAACAACAACATGAAGCTGGCAATATACCTTTGACTACTGGATGATGTGTTACTGCTGTGGAGATCGATGTGTTACTATTGGGGATTTTGATTGATTAGCAGACGCATTTCGGTGAAGATGCAACATTTCGTATTTGGCTTGCTTTTCACCAGATTGTATGTTAAATCGGTAGCACTTACGTCTTATTTTCTGACTTCAAATCCAGTGTTATCGGTTACACGTATTTTCTGGTTAAATAACTGGAATCGGTGAATATACTGTTGCGTGTACTTATTAGCTGAAAAATTTTCATATTTTTTGCAAGTACTGTTCTGTGCTTCACTAAACGGTATAGCTCTATAACTTTACCAGTGTACGGGTATTTCGTGTAATGCTCAACAAATTTTGATGCGTAAATGAAGCGCTGCTTGGTAGTAAAGCTTCAAGACTAGTACACTAATCAAAGCGTAATTTAGGAAATTTTGTTTGGACTCATAAGAATCTTTCGAAATCGCAATCTTTCTTATCAAAAATGCACGCACCGAGTTACAGTGGTGAACAAACGGTGTGAACGTAACGGTGTGTAGTTTAAACGAGGACATCTTTACAAATTGCGCAAATATTAAATTAATGCAGCGTTTACGTCGTAAAGGAACCCCATGTCAAAGTTTTTTCCCCAATATTCTCCAAAATACCATCCAAAGGTACACAGTACATATCTACCAATATAGCAAAACGAATAAACACCATCAGAACATTTTCAAATGTAACTTTTAGGAAATTCATGTTATGTCGTTCTCGATATACTAAGACTAAGCCTTAGCCTTCGTTTAAGCTAAGGTGCTTATATGAACCATATACTAGTCCTAAGCGTAAGTCGGAGGCTGTCTTGTCCCGGATGCTCCGCTCTAAGTTGTCATTTTTCTAACGATATTTACGCCCAGCCCGAAAAGGTAACATTTGCCATGATTTTTATATGTTAGGAACATCATTTATTTGCTTGGAACAAGAACCGATTCAATGTGTAAATATAAAGGTGCCAGTGGGAGATGAACACATATATTCTATTCTGGTAGGACGGCACAGTTCGCTAGATCACTCGATTTTTAACAAACGTGCTCTGTATTACATTGCGGGTCATTTTATTTGTGGTGCGAGTTTTTCAAAGAGGTTGTTTAGTTTATTCAGTGGTTACACGGCAGAAGAAGAACAATTAATAGTTACTCTATGGAAAACTCAACGGTAAAAATGGGATATACTTAGTTATATAGTGCTGCTCCGGCCTTACCTTCACATTGTATTTGTGTTTTTGTTATGAAATGCTGGTGTTCTAATTGAGCTGGTGAAGCCAATAAATAAATAGAAATAAACTAATTGAAGCAGATTTTAGAAGAATTTTTTCAATAACATATCTATACCATTATCTTGTTTTTTATTCTGTTTTTTTAATTGATCACAGTCTGATTATCAGACTAAAAATAGCAAACTTCTGAAGCAGAAAGTAAACAGACGGTGGTAATTTACTACGCGACACGTATATGACATGTGACAACAAATTTTTCATCAATAATACTGCTATGCAAATAAACATTGAACCAGTTTCTTATAATTTCGTACTTATTTTGATATTGATTACAATGCCTTATCTCATAATACGCCATTGTTACAAGCACTTCCGTTTACTTTTAGCGCATAGTATTTGGCAACTATAACACCAAAATCATATATGCTCGTGGTCCGACAACACAGGCATTCGAGTTGGGGGTGGGGGTTGTTGGTCCAAGGACTCCCGGGAGACGGATGTGCGGTGCCTGCGTCACTTATGTATTCGATGCCTGCGGCGCTCCGCTAACAGTATTGTAGTTTCTTCCAGGTGGGTTCGTAAAATACAGCGTACATCATGTTTTATAGCACCCAGAAGTTTTGAAATTTCCGATATATGATAGCGCGAGTGAACAAACGATAAAAAAATCAAAAAATGAAAGTTTTGTCCACGCTGGGTGTTTCTGCGCAAATAGGGTTAAAATGGACCTAAGAAAAGATGATTGAAGTCTTTGATATATCGTTTATTCTTTTGATGTGAAGTGATAAACGGTGAATTTATATGCCAAAGTCGAGACTATGTAGGTTCATAAATATTAACCAGCAGAACTATGGGAACATATATCACAATATAGCAGGCTTTTAGTTAAATATAGGACCTCAAAGTTGTGTAAACCCATCTGTCCGTGCGTAGTATCCAGTTTATGAAACTAATACAATCGCACATAAAAATGATAGATCCTTGTACTGAACTCCTAATATGTAAGTTCGTTTGTACTCAGCATTTTGTATTTGAGTCGATTATTATAACCATTCAGCGATTCATCATTCATTCATAAAATAGTCTATCATAGGATTATGACAAGCCAAATATAATAATAAACGCTTTTTCCAGTTGCATTTCAAGAACCTTGCAAGCAAAATGCAACATTCATTAGTGTACAAGAACGGATGAAAAATTTTTGACACGTCATCAAATAATAGTTTTTCTGAATAATTTATATTGCTATAAATCTCTCCAAGAAATAGCAAAAATCGAACGACCCTTAAAAAATTTCTAGTTATATTTTAAATTCAATACATTGAGGATCACCAAAAATAATTTCAACCATTTTTGTTTTTATTGAAATCAACGCTTCTGGGTCATTAAATAAATTTGTAAACCGGGAACTCAAATACTGATGACCAGTAGCAACATTTAAGATGGCAAAATTTGCAATGACACAGTAAAGAATGCTTTATGGTGTTGCATCTCAACATATTTAATGCATGAGTACGCTTTAGAGTGTATACATGAGTTGTTCTTTTATCAACTCCGTTCACGATTTTAAAACCGGTGCCCACCCGAAAGTCATATGTCGCCTACCTGTATGTTCGTGTTTTTTCTTTAGCTCCATGACCATTAGTTTATTGTTTAGCGGCGCAATTTAACGACCATGTGCACTTGAAACACGGTTCGAATATAGCTTTTATATCATACTTTAAAATGCACTCATATACCGTGAACAAAGTTATCACGTGATTCATTACATAATTTATGCGTGAGTCCACTTTAGGAGCGTACACCGGTGTTGTTCTTTTTTCAAGTCTGTTCACGATCGTAAACCCGATGAACGCGAAGAAATCATGCCTTTCCTTTATTTACGCGTACACGATTTGCTGTGCAGTAACGCGTAGGCGCTGTGCGCGGTCACTATTTTGCGATTTAGTATCGCATTTTGCTGACCGCGTACAAGTGAAAACGGTATTACCAATCTCGCTATAATATACAAACAGACTGCGAACATTGCTGTCTAATGCAGAATGCCATTTTATGAACGCGGATAATTATGCGAAATGGACAAATGTGCGCGAACGCAAATTCAAGTCGTACAGTGCAGAGCGCATGTTCGCGTTCACAAAAATGCGAATACCAGTGGCAACTGTGAGCATGAATTTTTGCGCGAATAAATTCGCGATTTTGACAAAAGGACAACTTTGGTTTACGCACTTAAAGTGGGCTCACGCATTAATGAACACGAAGAAATGCGCGAAATCAATAAATGTACGTTTATCCTTTATCGTTTCTACATAATGGAGCTTGTGCTCGCATGCGTTAAAATACAAATAATGATTGCAGAACTTTAAACGATTCATTTCAGAGTTGTTGTATTGCTCCGCGCGATGCGTACAAGAATACTGGGCCGCCGCGTTGACGTCGTTACATATGGTATAAGAATTGCTTTTAGATAAGCTTATAAACTTGGGATGTAACGTTAGCGTTATGACATGTGGAGTTTCAAGCCCGGATGGGCAATAGGATGTCCAGTGATGCTGCAACTGTTGATCCAAGTTTATACATGATTGTTATTGTATAATGTTTCAGTGCAGGTTTAAGAATAATTTCAACTTTGTTAATTTGCATATTTGAGAGACATTAGCTAGAGAACGTTGCTTTATTTGGAGCTGATCGCGGACAGAAGTTATATTTTAATGTTTAATTTTTGGTTGCTCGTCACTAATGTTTGTTGAAATGGTATAATAAATGCTATATAGTCCAAATGTATGCCAAAATGTCCATTCATCAATGTCCAACATAAGCTGTCTCAGTATTTGGTGCCGCAAGCCTGGAGCGAACAGCACTACTACTCACTCCCTATAGCTTCAGCAACTGTCGCCTCTTGACTGCACAGTTCAGTTAAGACCGTTTGGACGTGTCCACTTGCATAACATTAGTTCTTGGCCACATCAGTTTGGTCAAGTCGGGTGGTTGTCAATTACAACAATCCATACCTAACGCGGTAAACCTAAGGAACGATCGTGTAGGTGTTTTCCTTTTTCAATACACACTGTCGTCAATACTCGTTTGGTAACTGAAACCAATATATCTAAATCCCACAAGGTTATGGTACAACAGCGTAACGGCTTTCGGCTCAATGTGAATTAACAGATGGCTAGTTTTGACGCATTGCGTGCCGATACAGGGGCAGCTGATTTTGCCGTAAAAATGCAAGTTTTTGTAGAGAAGATGCAATATTATCACGGTCAGATTGAGGAGCTGGACACACAGATATTGGTCCAGCTCGACAATAATGATGAAATTGCAAAAGAAGTCGAGTCAACCAGTTCCCTGCCCTAGTCAATGATTGATGCGATCAAAACTGTTTCCGTTACGATCGACAACTTGAGCAATCCCACCGTGCCCCCATCGAACGCTGATGACCTGGATGAGACGTCCACTCAGCGTGCGAGAGCAACCGCCAAACTTCTGCAGCTGCCCATCGACAGCTACGACGGCGACCCACTGTATTGGCAAGAGTTCTGGGACAGTTATGACTCCACTATCCACGGCAACCCCGACCTTTCAGACATCGATAAGTATAAATACCTGCGCAGCTGTCTTCGCGGCGACGCAGTGAACGTCATCGAAGGCTACCGTTTGACCGCGTCCAACTACGCGACCGTGGTTGAGGCCCTCAGAGACCGGTTTGGCAACGTGGAGTTGGCCATCTTTGCTCATTTCGAAAAGCTCCTGGCGATGCAGTCCACTAATGAATCCACCAAGCTGTAACGTGTGTATGACGAATGTGAAAAGCACATTCGCAGTTTGGTAGCACTCGGGCTCAATGAACATACCTTTGGCCAAGACTTCACACCGATCTTTTTATCCAAACTCCCTCGAGCAACCCCCATATCATCCTCCATCGGCGAAACGGTTCCACGCCATGGAAGTTAGCGACGTTGCGGTCAATGCTCAAGGACGAGATCAAAGCTCACGAGATGAGCGATTGCTATAATTCCTCGTTGTCCACTCCGGCCAATGCGACTGCGCAACAGCATAGTTCTGTTACGCATAAGAAATCGACTCGTCCATTTCCACCCTTTCAAGCTGCGCTGTCCAACCAGTCTACCAAGTCAATATGTTGCTGCTTCTGCCGGGGTAACCACTACGCGGATCGATGCACTCAATATGCCACAGTTGCTCAACGAAAAGTGGCTCTCGCTGGCAAATGATTCAATTGTCTTGGAGAGGGTCACGGCGCTCGACAGTGCACGCGACGCAAAACCTGCTTTTATTGCAAAAAGTCAGGGCATCACAGCAGCCTTTGCTTCGAATAGTTTGGAGGCAAGGACGACCGAAATCATCAACGAGGATCCGGTTCTGCGGGTCGACCTGGCAAGGGTGTGAAGACGGCGCCTTTCGGTGCCACAGAAACTACGAAGGACGCCACTCCGCTGGTTGGAGGGTCGCAGGTGCAAATGCAGCTTGCCACAGTGACGCTTGCGGGCCCCGCTGGCAACGCTGTCGCACGTGTGTTCTGCGACACAGGTAGCACGCGCAGCTACATTACTACGCCACTTTGTCGACAGCTGGGACTTCCGACGATGGGCGAAGAAGTGATGTCCATTGCCAAGTTCGCCAATAATCGTCGATCTACCGAACGCTTCAAGATTGCTGAGATAAATGTTCCAACGATCGACGGTGCATCCATCGCTGTGTCGACGTTGGTCACTGACGTCATATCTTGTCCGATCCAGAAACACCCGATGTCGATCGAAACTAATCAGATCTTGGCGCAAATTCGATTAGCCGATCCACTATCGTCCAGTTGTGAACAAGTCAGCATCGACATATTGATTGGCGTTGATCACTACTACGATTTCCCGGCGCTGGACGCATTGGATTGGCCAATGGAAGCTACCTGATCGAGTCACGATTAGGCTACATCGTTGCCGGAAAAGTTCCGTGCAACGACTCGGTTCAAGGGTCAGCTATCACGCTAGTTTGTCACGACCTCCCGTCTCGAAACTTCGATATTAAGCGATTTTGGCAGCTCGACGAGGTCGGAGTCAAAGACAATCCATACCAGGCGGACGATGAGAAGGCGATTGAAAACTTCAACGAATCGGTATGGGTCGTCGACGGTCGGTACGAAGCGACATTCCCTTGGAAATGCGGTCCCGATATCGACCCGGAGCTTCCTACGAACAAACAGCTGGCATTGGGGCGTCTGACGTCGCTGATGAAGCGGATGAAAGATAAGCCATCGGTGATTGAAAAATATGACAACATCATTCAAGATCAACTCCAGAACGGTGTCATCGAGCGTGTGGACCCGAAGTCGCCTGCCGATTCATCGCGAATCCACTACATTCCACATCACTGTGTTATCCGAGAAAACAAGGCCACCGCCAAGATTCGCATTGTGTACGATGCATCCGCGAAGGTGAGTCGACAGCATCCGAACCTGAACGACTGTCTCCTCCGCGGACCTGTCATACTCCAGGACCTGTGTGGAATGCTGTTGCGGTCCGTTTGTCGAAAGTGGCGATTTTCAGCGATGTGGAAAAGGCGCTTTTGCAGGTTTGACTGTAACGTCAAGAACGCGATGTCACGCGCTTCTTCTGGCTCAAAGACCCCTATCGACCAGCGACACCAGAAAACGTTGTGGTGTTCAGTTTTACGCGAGTACCTTTCTGTTTTGTGCCAAGCCAGTTTCTTCTAGGTGAGGCCATCAAGCACCATTTGAGTCGCCAAAGGTCTCAAGGTTGCCGGTAATATTTCCGACAACCTGTACGTTGACAATATCCTATCCGGCCAAACCAATCTAGCCGAAGCCATCGCGTTCTACAAGGAGGCGAAGCAGTTGTTTGCGAACATATCAATGAATGTTCGTGAGTGGTATTCCAACTCGGAGAGCTTCCGTCAGCAACTCCCACAATGCGACAGATGAATCGAAGATATGCCAAAGGTTCTTGGACTCAAGTGGAACACTTTGGACGACACGTTGACATGTGCAGGTGCAGGATGTGTCGACGATCGAATGACGAAGCGACGACTACTTCAATGTGTGTCGCAAATATCCGATCCATGTGGTCTTTTGTCGCCACTAACGATTGGTGCGAAAATGATTGTGCAGGATGCATGGCGGAAAAAATTGCCATGGGATGCTCCCATTCCCGACGACATTCAAAAAGATATCACTTCAATCAAAAATACTCTTAGTGGAATCGGTGAGATTGCGATTTCAAGGGTAGCCACGTCTAGTTGTGGTTCCCCTGACGTGAAATATGAAATCCATGGATTCAGAGATGCCTCTGCAAAGGCATACGCTGCCGTTATATACTTGCGCTCAACCGATCATAACGAGATTCCTTCTGCTCACCTCGTTTTTAGTAAAGCAAGACTGGTACCCATCAAACCAATTTCAATTCCCCGTCTCGAGCTAATAGCTGCTGTCGTTAAGTGTCGTTTGATTAGATTTGTTTCAAGTGAATTGCGCTATCTAATTGTGCGCAAACTCCTGTGGACCGATTCAAAGTGTGTGCTTCTTTGGATCAAATCCACAAATATGTTGCCGGTTTTCGAACCGGATCAAGGAAATCGTGTCTCACCAAGATATTATTTGTCGATATGTGCCAACCACCTGCAATCCTGCCGACCTTCCGTCCAGGGATACCGATATTAACACATTGCGGGGCAGCGCTATGTGGTGGCATGGGCCACAGTTCTTACAAGTGTCCGATAACCTGTGGCCAGAGCCTAGTGTTAGTTCGGTTTCACAGATAACGACAAGATGTTGCTAGATACGGCCTGTCTGCATCGACTGTTAAACGGACTAGCCAACCGCTAGCAGGTATGTGCGTCCATGCCCTGGAGTCGGTGTTGTTATTGATGTCACTAGATACTCACGACTGATCCGACTACTACGTGTCACTGCGTTTGTTTTACGGTTTATCCGATGCTGTCGACGGCAGGGTGAAACGTCTGACGCCATATAGGACGGTAAGTCATGCGTCAGTCCTGAAGAGGTTGCAGCAGCTGAAGAAGTCTGGGTTCGACATATCCAGTCAACAGCGATCCCAGGCGGCCTCAAGGGCAAGAATTCCGGCAACATGGTGCGCCACTTAGACTTGTTCCAGGATGAACGTGGAATCATACGATTTTGGGGCCGACTTCAGCTGTCTGATTTATCAGATGATTCAAGGAACCCCAAAGTTCTGCCCAAGAACCATCCCTTCACCAACTTAGTGATATTCCACTGCCACCAACGGTTGTTCCATTCTGGTGTTCGCCAAACGCTCGCTCAACTGTGACTTCAGTACTGGGTCCCCAACAATTCACAAGTCGGTTGACTTCTGAGGAAGTGTCTGGTATGTCGACAAGTTGAAGCTGCTCCTTATCATGTTCCGGAAAGTCCGCCACTACCATGGTTTCACGTGTCAGTCAGTCACCCGTTTCAAAACGTCGGTGTTGACTACCTTGGACCATTATTTGTCAAAGGTTCCACGGTCGCGAAGGTATGGATCTGCTTGTTCACCTGTGCCGCAACTCGTGCAATTCATTTGGAAGTGGTGACGGATGCTACCACCGAACAACCTCTGATGTGCTTACGGCGACTTTGCGGCGTCTACAGTGCTCCTTCGTTGATCATATCTCACAATGCAAAACACTTCAAGTCTGCCCATACGATTCTTCATCGAATTACTCGTGACGATGCCATCAAGCACTACTCAACGACCGAAGGAATCCAGTGGAAATTTTTGACCCAGCTGTCGCCCTGGATGGATGGTTTTTATGAACGCCTGGTGGGATCCGTGAAGCGAGCTCTTCGCAAGACACTCGGTCGGAACTGCTTAACGCTGGTAGAACTCCAAACAATTGTTGTTGAAGTTGCAGCAATTGTGAATTCGCGTCCACTGGCCTGAGTCAATCCACAAGTCGGTGAACCTGTCTTAACGCCTTCTCACTTCCTGTCACGACGAGCTCGTATCGGACTTCCGTCATTTCGTAAAGCTGACTATAAGACTTTTGCTCAAGAAGCTACGACAGCCAGCACGATACTCGACTCCTTGTCGCAGGGCCAGAAGGCGCTCGATGCATTCTGGAAAATTTGGCAAAACGAATATCTGGCGACACTGCGAGAACGTCCACCTCCCATCCTAATCGACCGGTACTCTATGCGTCTGATACCTGCCATAGGTGACATGGTCTTGATCAAAGAACCACTTCCGCGCTACCAGTGGAACCTTGGGAAGCTAGGTACAGGCCAATGTAGGTCGTGACGGAAATTGCCGATCAGCAACGGTCATTACTCCAAATGGTAAATGGTTAACTCGTTCAATAAAACACATTCCATTAGAAATAAACTCTGTCGAAAAACCTACCACAGATTTAATTTTGCCAGCTGAGAGACTATCTAGAGAATTGGATATCGAGACGAAAAATGCGACGCGGCCACCTAGAGAGGCGGCTCGAAAAAACAAAGATGCCATTCAACGTCAGGCAGTAGACTTGACATCAAGTAACACGGAATGCCTGTTGATAAACACTCCATGACCCATTCCACTCCAAGAAGGGCCAACATAAATGCTAAGGGATTATATGTGGTTTGTATTTTAGTATGCTCAACTTCCTTGATCCCGACAGCCCGTTGTCACGACTCCATGTCTTCGGACGCCCTATTCCATTTTGCAACTCCACAGCGACATCAATCGAGATGATGTATGGATATGCGCTCCTTATTCAACATGGTCAAATCGCTGATGCTGACAACCTTTTGCGTGAAGACGCGCTGAGGCGTGACCCCTCCAGCATCAGTGGCTAGCTCCGTGGCACCCTCCATAACCGGCGTCCCAACACCATCTTCTTCGCCGACGATATATATTATGCCGCGATACTGCACCTGTTGAAGAATCCAACAGCGAGTTTTGCCATAATGTCTGCCACTTGGCTGGGGATGTTGCTGATGAACAAGTGGAGGCTCAAGAGCCGCTGGAATTCGTTTGCGTCGGCGAAAATCAAGTGTGGTGTTGTGGCATTACTGGGTCGATTACCCGTCGGGACAATTTCGACAAAAGTCGATGTGCTGGCTTCAATCGGTATGGTCGATTGCTGACGAAATTCGTCGAACAATACCGCCAACGTCACATCACTGCACAGTAGGAGCCGTCAATGTTGACGGACGAGCATCAGCCAGTTAGCCAATTTCTGATGTCAGCAGATTATTCCAAGACGGTGTTGGTCTTGTCAGACAGCCTGGCACGACCGGTGAAGTGGGTGGCCGGTAGAATGGTCGTGAGCATCGAAGGAGCGGATTACAAGGAGTTTGCTCGACAGGTCCGGAAACAAAGTATTCGGTTGCACGATTACATGGTGGTGATCGTCATGTGCGGCGTCAATGATTGTCAACGGCCTCCGGATGAGTGGCAAGCATCTTGGGACGAGTTGCAGCAGGAGCTTTCTATTCTTGCCAATTATTCCGCCACGTCTGTCATCATACATGGCCCCTTGAGTGTACCACCACCTTGCGGAGATTCCCGACACACCGCATGGGCGAAAGAACAATTCAATACTGCATTTCCCCAAAGCCACTTCTTCTACGTGGACTGGTCGTCGACGTCCGATAATGCATTCCGTCATAGCAATGGTGAGATCAATCCACGGCATTTCGTTCCCGACATCATCCACATCCGACATCAGGGATTCCGCCATGTATGGAAGGCGGGATGTCAGCGGATTCCTCAGTTGGAAATGGTTGCTTTCAAAATGTCTCTCAAAGCGGCGATTCGCATCGGGAGTCCAGCGTCTGCCTGCGTCTCAGTTGCCGTTCACTCAATCGTCTTCCACCCGTCGTCCGGCGGTGGAGCCGTCAACATCACGTGTCCAGCGATTGTCGACCTCGAGTAGGTTCCCACCGGTTCCTCCATCAACAAAGCGTCGCAAGCGGCAAACCAGTTCCATCAAGCAGCCGTCCGTCCTACCTCTCCGACATGTCTTCACCACCACCACTCTCCCCATATCCAGTGGTCCCCA